>JARQOD010006816.1:0-41336 GCA_033576555.1 Oophaga sylvatica | reverse complement strand
TTTTAGATTTAATTTATTTTTTTGGATTTAATAAAGTATATTTGTTTTATGGATTGCTTCTATTTTTCCTTTTTTTATCATAAAATAAGGAATTGTGTAGATATTTAAAAATGTACAGAGTGGGCAAAATAAGTATTTGATATACTGCCGATATTGCAAGTTGTCCCACCTACAAAGAATGGAGAGGTCTGTAATTTGTATTATACGTACACTTCACCTGTGAGAGACAGAATTTAAAAATTAAAACCTGAAAATCACATTGCAGGATCTTTAAATAATTAAAATTAATTTTATTGCATGAAATAAGTATTTGATCACCTACCAACCAGCAGGAATTCTGGTTCTCACAGACCCGTTAGTTTTTCTTAAGGAAGCCCTTCTACTCTGCACTCATCACCTGTATAAATTGCACCTGTTTGTACTTGTTCCCTGTATAAAAGACACCTGTCCACATGCTCAATCACACTCCAACCTTTCCACCATGACCAAGACCAAAGAGCTGTCTAAGGACAAAAGAGACAAAATTGTAGACCTGCACAAGGCTGGGATGGGCTACAGGACAATATGTAAGCAGCTTGATGAGAAGGCATCAACTCTTGGCATAATTATTAGAAAATGGAAGAAACATAAGATGACTATCTTCCTCGGTCTGGGGCTCCATGCAAGATCTCGACTCATGGGAGAAGGACAATTCTGAAAAGGTCTGGAATCAGCCAAGAACTACACGGGGGGACCTAGTCAATGACCTGAAGAGAGCTGGGACCACAGTCTCAATCATTATAGTTAGAACACTACATTTTCATGATTAAAATCCTGCAGGGCACACAAAAAAACCCTGCTCATGCCAGCACATGTCCAGGTCCATTTGAAGTTAAACAATGACCATCTGAATGATCCAGAGTAAGCATGGGACAAGGTCATGTGGTCAGATGAGACTAAAAAGGAGATTTTTGTGTAATCACCGTAAAATCCTTTTCTCCGAGACGCTCATTGGGGACACAAGACCGTGGGTGTTATGCTGCTGCCACTAGGAGGACACTAAGCAATTGTGAGACAGTGAGTGAATATGTGATGAATGGGGTGTACATTTCACCTAGGTATAAGGGAAATGTGTGGCTTTGTAAACCTAGTGGTAGAGAAAGGTCACTACACCTCACATTCAGCACACACTTGCAGCACAAGCCTGAAACTACTCAGGTCTTAATTAGGAGACCAGAAGTAGGTGTCTGCAAACACAATCTGAGAGCTAGTTTAGCCTGGACACAGGAAGGTGTCTCGGCACAAGAAACAGTCTCCAAGAGTGTTAGAGCTGTCTTTAGCCTGGACACAGAGAGGTGTCCTGGCACAAGGAAGCAGTCTCCAAGAGTGTTAGAGCTGTCTTTAGCCTGGACACAGAGAGGTGTCCTGGCACAAGGAAGCAGTCTCCAAGAGTGTTTGAGCTATCTCAGTCTGGGTGCAGGAAGGACCCCGGACATAGGAGTAGTCTCAGTGCGAATCCGTGTGAAGAGCGGCTGAATAGGAGTGGATCTCTCTCAAGTCTGGACATGGAAGGTGCCTTCAGACACAAGGAGGAGTATCTGTGAAGCTCCATACTGGTAACATATGTGATATGTGTTGTTTTGGGCACAGACTGGTAGAGTCTGGGTCCCGGATAGAGAGGGCCATCTATCTAAGTGTAATTAGAGGCTAGACAAGCCCAGGTTTTCTGTTTATGCTTTGTTTTAATCTGTTTGCTGTGGACTTTAATAAAGCTGGTTGCAGCCAGTTTTGCACCAGAACTGCTGTCTGAATGAACTGTTTTCATGCCATTCTGTCTACCCAGACAGCGATCCTAGAGCTAAACCCCCTGGAAAGCTTACAATTGGTGGAGAATGCGGGCAGCGCAGTGCCTGATACAGTTAGTGCTGGAGTGTGTATGCAGCACAGTGGCGAGAGACAGCATTAAAGGTGAAGTCTATTGAAATAGCAGCAGAAAAAAAAAAAAAAGTGTGTCAGCGGAAACATCTGTTTGGAGCAGTCTTGGAGAGACAGTGGCCCTGATAGGGTCTGCAGAGAGAAAATGTATGCACAGCAAAGCTGAACTTGTTGTGAAAATGACTGTGGAATGTGCAGCAGCAAAAGAAAAGTCTGTGGAGCAGTCTTAAAGAGACAGGAGCCCTAATAGACTTTGCAAAGGAAAAAAAAAAAAAAAAAGTGTCTGCACAGCAGAGCTGAATTTTTCTATGGAAAAGACTGTAGAGTGTGTATGTCTTGAAGTGAAGACTGCCGTTGTTAAGACAGAGAAGTCTGACAGCATGGATGACAGCATGGAGGCGCTGTTTGAACAAATGGCGCAAGTGAATGTGCAACATAAGACTGCCGGGGTTGAGACAGATAAGTCCGGCAGTATGAAGGAGCTCATTGAGTACCTGGTCCAGGCCCAGCGGAGCATGCAGCAGAGCATGGAGCAGAGCGTGGAGCAGCAGCGCCTGCAGCACCAGCAGCGCATGCAGCAGGCCCAGCAGCAATTCCTGCAGCAGCAGCAGGAGAATAACCGGTTATTTGTTGAGCGGATGGCAGCACAAAAAAAGGATTTCGGTGCCGCGTCCCGAAGTAATGTTGTGAAGGCACCGGCGTTGTCCGCTATAAAGAAGGCGGTAAGACGGTCCTTGCGAAAAATGACACCTCGTGATGATGTGGAGGTATATCTTACTAGGTTTGAGAGACTGGCAGAGAAGGAGAATCTGCCACTATCTGAATGGGCCATGGCGGTCGTACCCTATCTGATTGGGGAACCCCAAAAAGTCTGGGCTGACCTGAGCAAGCAGGACAGCGAAGACTATGCCAAGTTGAAAGCGGCGATTCTTACCCGGCTGGGTGTTACGGTGACAGCCCGTGCCAGGGGAGTTCATGACTGGAGATGCAGTTGGGAGTCTGCAGTAAGCAAACCTGATTATGGAGTTGAAAAGGTGATAGTGAACCGCTACACCCGAGCACGTCCTCCTGAGGTACAGCCGTCTGAGAGGTCGTCACTTCAGAGTTCCCGGACGCTGAACTCTCGCGGTAAGAGCGTTCCAGCTGTTGGGGACATGGGGTATGCTGATAAGCGGGTTCAGGCCCGAGGGGACATGTGGGTGGGAGAGTGTGATGGACAGTGTTGGAGCTGGCGTGAAATTGCAGCCAACTGTCCAATAGAGGGGGAGCCTATGTGTTGTGATGTTGGCAGATCCCTCTCTCTCTGCGCAGAACCTGTGTGTGTGTCCACCTCAGCCAAAGAGACTGGACCACAGGGTCCCCGGTGGTTGTAAATGACTGCCCAGCACAGGCCCTCTTGGACTCAGAGAGTCCAGTGACTTCCGTATGTGACAGCCTGATTGATAGGGACTTCATCCCTGATAAGCACCTGAGTATGGTGTGCATCCATGGAGACACCAAAGTCTACCCAGAGACTGCCGTGGACTTGGTCCCCAAACTCGGGGAGGTTTCATGTGAAGTGGGGGTAGTGAAGACCCTGGTGCAACCCGTTATATTGGGTAATGACTTTCCCCGGTCTAAGGATCTCTGGGGGAAAAATGTTTCTGATGGACAGTGTGATGAAGCTCCTATTGAGGGTGCGCAGTCCCGAGGGGCGGAACACAATGCTAGTGGGCCGTTAAACTTATGTGATAATGATGATGATGATCATGATAATGATGATGACCATGATAATGATGATGATGATAATAATGATAATGATGATGATGATGATGATCATGATAATGATGATGACCATGATGATGATGCTGATGCTGATAATGATAGTGATGATGATCATGATAGTGATGATGATACTGATCATAGTCATGATAATGATATTGATAATAATGATGACTGTGATAGTGATGAAATTCCTTTGCAGGTGATGTTGGGAGATGAGGATGGTGGTTCTCGAGAACCGAGTGTCCCTGACTTACCTGTGTCCTGTGACAATTTTGAGAGTGAGCAGTGGCGAGACCCCTCTCTTAAAACGGCACAGGAAAATATGATTGTTCTAAATGAGGTTTCCCAGGAGCCTGGCTCTGAGGAGAGGTTTCCTCATGCTGCCATGAACAATAGCCTATTGTATAGGGACACTGAAGTCCAGGGAGAGGTCGTGAGTCAGCTCCTGGTACCTGAGCTATATAGAAGTATAGTGCTGGGGTTGTCACATAGTCACATACTTGAGGGACCAGATGGTGAAGTTAATGTTGTGGATGACATGTTAACTAAGGTTCCAGATCAAGATGTGAATGAAAATGAATTGTATAACCCTGACAGTGAGCAGGATGTGAATGAAAATGAATTGTATAACCCTGACAGTGAGCAGGATATGAATGAAAATGAATTGTATAACCCTGACAGTGAGCCAGATGTGGCTGAGAAAAAGGGGTCAGATAGTGATAGTGAATTATCTGATGACCATAAAGCAACCAGTGCAAATGAGGAAGGCATGGTAGCAGAGGAGGTTGAGAGTCCTGAGAAGAAAGCTGATGCTGACCTTACAGCCAGACAGAAGATGGCATCTGAAGATGTTTTACAGTTGGCCGGTTCCCTGGCGAAGACTAAGGTGAAAGGAGGAGAGCTGAGCTTTAAAGGCAGGACTCTGAAACTGAACACAGCACAAGTGGATGCTGTTGAAGATGAGAAGTTGTCAGTGTGTGGTGTGGATCTGCATCATGCCAAGGACTCTGAAGGTGATGCTGCAGAGGTGGAAAAAGCCATGGAAGTGGTGGTCACCAAGCCAGATGCCTCATCAGAAGCTGAGGTTTCAAGTGAAGCTGTGAGGAGCAAGACTGAAGATATGGGGACTGACTCTGTCCAGGAATCTGTTTCTGCCGAAGACAGCGGCGTGGACGGGTTACGGTCCGGATCAGTAGCTGGCTCAAGCGCACTTTCAGGGAGGCTACATCGGAGCCACGTTCCAACAAATGGGAAAAGCGATGTGTCACTCCGTTGCCGCTGCAGACACACGGGAGCCCAGATGGGATGCAGAACGTGGTGGAAGAGAAGAATCCGGCGGGTTCTGAGTATACAGATGCCGCTATCAAGGAGAACTTGAGGGCTGGAATAAATGGAGATATTGGAGACCAAAGTGATGTGGCTGAAGAGGTAGAGTCTAGGACTGACGGTGGGGCTTCTGGGCATGTCCTGCCAGAAGAGCCTGAAAGTGGGGAACTGGAGAAAAGTGAAAAACCCCCTATACCTTCTGTGATAGTTGGTGACACATGGTCAGTGCACCAGGGACAGGAGGTACGTGAGTTTCTGAGGAAGAGTCAGCAGAAGTGTTCTGATGTGTCGGGTCGTACTTCTCTGGCCAGGCACTATATCGAAAATGAGCCCGGCCCTAAGGTCAAGATGAAACCGTGCAGGATACCCGAGGCCCGCAGAGAGTATAGGCCTGGGAGAGTACAGGGTAGTGCGGATGCTTCAGATGAAGAGAAAACTGATGTTGGCTATGACAGTGGTGAGGATGAAGCTGATGAGGGCCATGACTGGTCCAGAGTTCACTGTCTCTGTTGGATTGTTGACCAGCCCTCCGGTCTGGATGACCAGCCCTCCGGTCTGGAGAAGAGGGAGGGGATATGTGAGACAGTGAGTGAATATGTGATGAATGGGGTGTACATTTCACCTAGGTATAAGGGAAATGTGTGGCTTTGTAAACCTAGTGGTAGAGAAAGGTCACTACACCTCACATTCAGCACACACTTGCAGCACAAGCCTGAAACTACTCAGGTCTTAATTAGGAGACCAGAAGTAGGTGTCTGCAAACACAATCTGAGAGCTAGTTTAGCCTGGACACAGGAAGGTGTCTCGGCACAAGAAACAGTCTCCAAGAGTGTTAGAGCTGTCTTTAGCCTGGACACAGAGAGGTGTCCTGGCACAAGGAAGCAGTCTCCAAGAGTGTTAGAGCTGTCTTTAGCCTGGACACAGAGAGGTGTCCTGGCACAAGGAAGCAGTCTCCAAGAGTGTTTGAGCTATCTCAGTCTGGGTGCAGGAAGGACCCCGGACATAGGAGTAGTCTCAGTGCGAATCCGTGTGAAGAGCGGCTGAATAGGAGTGGATCTCTCTCAAGTCTGGACATGGAAGGTGCCTTCAGACACAAGGAGGAGTATCTGTGAAGCTCCATACTGGTAACATATGTGATATGTGTTGTTTTGGGCACAGACTGGTAGAGTCTGGGTCCCGGATAGAGAGGGCCATCTATCTAAGTGTAATTAGAGGCTAGACAAGCCCAGGTTTTCTGTTTATGCTTTGTTTTAATCTGTTTGCTGTGGACTTTAATAAAGCTGGTTGCGGCCAGTTTTGCACCAGAACTGCTGTCTGAATGAACTGTTTTCATGCCATTCTGTCTACCCAGACAGCGATCCTAGAGCTAAACCCCCTGGAAAGCTTACACAATACACAGAAAAAGTTAACTCCTCCTCCTGCAGTATACACACTCTGTTGGCTCAATCCTGAACCAGTTCGGTGCCAAAGCAGTAGGAGCTCATAACAGAATGCAATATGTCAAAAAAACAAAGAAACAACGAGGCTACAGGCTAAACAAGGGTGGGAGCTATGTCCCCCAATGAGCGTCTCGGAGAAAAGGATTTTACGGTGAGTACACAAATATCTCCTTTTCTCCATCGCCTCATTGGGGGACACAAGACCGTGGGACATCCCAAAGCAGTCCCTGGGTGGGAAGCCATAACAGCCAATGAAGCCTCGTGAACCACATGCATAAAACGCTTAAACAGTCAACAGACAACTTACAGATGCGCAACAGCTGATTGCAGAATTTGTCTGCCGAGTGCCGCATCTGAAGAAACTTGAGCATGGATTTGGTAATGTTTGACAAAAGTATGAAGACTGGACCAAGTCGCAGCCTTGCACACTTGTTGTGCCGAAGCCTGGTGCCGAATGGCCCAGGAGGCCCCCACAGACTGAGTGGAGTGTGCCTTAATCCCAGCCAGGATAGACTGACCTTTGACACGGTACGCCTCTTGGATCGCCAAACGGATCCATCTGGCTAACATGGCCTTGGAAGCAGGAAGACCCTGTCTGCGTCCTTCCGGAAGCACAAACAGGGCATCCGATTTACAGAAAGATGCAGTTCTCGAAATGTACCTTCAGAGAGCCCTCACCAAATCCAAGGTGTGAAGGGCTTTTTCAGTATGGTGAATTGGCGCCGGACAGAACGAGGGCAGGACTATCTCTTCATTGATATGAAAAGCCAAAACGACTTTGGGCAAGAAAGAAGGAGAAGTCCTGAGGACTACCTTGTCCTGGTGAAAAATAAGAAAAGGAGGTTTACAAGACAAGGCTGCCAATTCCGATACCCGCCTGATAGAGGTAATTGCAACTAGAAAGACAACCTTCCAGGAAAGAAGAGACAAAGGCACTTCCGGCAAAGGCTCGAAGGGGGATTCTTGTAACGCACTGAGGACCAGATTAAGATCCCAAGACTCCAAAGGCCACTTGTAGGGTGGAACGAGATGTGACACTCCTTGGATAAAAGTCCTGACCGGAGACTTAGATGGGATCCGTTGTTGGAAAAGTACGGATAAGGCGGAAATCTGCCCCTTGAGGGAGGAGAGTGCTAACCACGAGTCCAATCCTGCCTGGAGGAATTCCAGAATGGAAGGAATAGAAAAAAATCAAAGGGGAACGACCTTTATCCTTACACCAGGAAAAGAATGTCTTCCAGACACGATGATAAATGCGGACGGAAACCAGCTTCCTGGCATTGATCATTGTAGAGACAACTTTTTGAGAAAACCCAGCCTGGCCTAAGATCCAGGCTTCAATGGCCATACCGTCAAATTCAGCGCTTTCGAATTGTGATGGTAAATTGGACCCTGAGAAAGAAGGTCCGGACGATCTGGTAATCTCCAAGGGACGTCTGCGACCAGACGCACTAGTTCCGCATACCACGGACGGCGAGGCCAGTCCGAAGCGACAAGAATGAGAGGAACGCCTTCCGCCTTGATCTTTCGGATCACCCTGGGGATTAACGGAAGAGGCGGAAAAATGTAAGGAAGGCGAAATTGACTCCAAGGGAGGACTTGCGCATCCGAGCCGATGGCTAGTGGATCACGAGATCGACTTATGAAAGTCTGAACTTTGGCATTCAGCCTGGATGCCATAAGATCCACATCCGGCATTCCCCAACGCTGGCAAATGATTTGAAATAATTCCGGGTGCAGGGACCATTCTCCTGAGTCTAAGCCTTGGCGACTGAGAATGTCGGCCTCCCAATTGTCCACTCCTGGGATGTGAACCGCGGAAATGGGCGAGCGGTTTGACTCTGCCCACCGCAGAATGTGCGATACCTCGAGCATCGCTGTTCTGCTCCGAGTGCCCCCCTGACGGTTGATGTATGCCACGGCAGTGGCGTTGTCTGACTGGATCCGGATGGGACAACCGGCCAGAAGATGATGGAAATGCAAGAGGGCTAGTTTGATAGCTCTGATCTCCAGGATGTTGATCGGAAGACCGGTCTCTGGGAGAGACCAGCGGCCCTGAGCCGTGTGGTGAAGGAACACCGCTCCCCAACCGAGGAGACTGGCATCGGTGGTCACCACCAACCAATGGACAGGCAGAAAAGATTTCCCTTGATTCAATGATGAAATATTTGTCCACCATTTCAGGGAGCGTCTGACTCTGGGAGAAAGACGAAAGCGGCGACCTAAGGACGCTGGGTTCCTGTCCCAGACTGATATTAGCTCCTGTTGAAGAGGTCGGAGATGGAATTGAGCGAACGGTACTGCCTCGTTGGAGGCTACCATTTTCCCCAGGACCTGCATGGCGACCCGTAGAGAGTGAGAGCGGCCTAGAGACAGCAGGAGCACTCCCCGCCTCAGAGAAGCAATCTTCTCTAGAGGGAGAGATACCAAACCTTGGGAGGTGTCCAGAATCATTCCCAGAAAAGGAATTTTCTGAGAGGGGATGGGAGAGGACTTGTCCAAATTCACTAACCACCCCAGGCGAGAGAGGGTGTCGATAGTGATCTCGACACTCTGTGCAGGTCCGAAAGGTCGATCCTTTGATGAGCAGGTCGTCTAGGTACGGGAGGACCACTACACCCTGAGAGTGTAAAATTGACATGACGGCCGCCATGACTTTTGTTAACACTCTGGGGGCGGTTGCGAGTCCGAAGGGCAGAGCGGCAAATTGAAAATGATCCTCTTCGACTGCAAAACGCAGAAACTTTTGATGGCCTCTGAAAATCGGAATGTGTAGGTACACGTCTTTGATGTCGATTGACACCAGGTATTCATTTCTTTCTAGAGATGCGACAACAGACCGGAGAGATTCCATTCTGAAATGGCGGACTCTGATGAATTTGTTCCACAGTTTGAGGTCCAGGATAGGACGCAAGGAGCCGTCCTTCTTGGGGACCACAAAAAGGTTTGAATAAAAATTTTTGAACCTTTCCTCGCAAGGAATTGGGACGATGACCCCGCTGGTGCGAAGAATGTTCAAAGCCCGAAGAAAAGGAGTTGCAAGAGCATTGGACCTTGGGGGGGCGAGACTGGAAATAACGCCTTGGGGAAGAGACAGGAATTCAATCCTGTATCCGGAGTCTACGAGATCTCGGACCCACCGGTCGTGAACGACCGACCGCCAGACGTCGCGAAATAGGAGCAGGCGTCCGCCCACCCTGTTTGGCTCCCCCGGGCCCAGCAAGGAGTCATTGGGAAGATAATTTTAGGGAGGAAGAGCTCTTGTTTCACGACTGAGAGAATCTGTTTCTCCAGGGCTGAGAAGCCCTGAATGATGGCTGCGAGCCCCTGTCTCTGCGAGAAGACCGGGGTGCGCGGGACGAGGTCGAAGCAGAGGACCAATTTTGGCCGGGAGCGGCTAAAGGTACTTGGACCGAAAGGGTCGGTTGATTCTGCGCTGCGGAAGAAATTTACTTTTTTCCACCAGTAGCGTCAGAAATAATCTGATCAAGACGATCTCCAAAGAGACGCCCTGATTGATAAGGCAGCGAAGTCAAAGACCTCTTTGAAGCAGAATCTGCACGCCACTCTCGGAGCCAAAGGGACCTTCGAATGGCAATGGCATTGGCGGCTGTGAGTGCAGCGCAACTGGCTGCATCTAAGGACGCATGGACTAAATAGTAGCCTGCCCGAGTAATCTGATAGGCAAGATTACGTGCCTCAGAGGGAAGAGGAATATCGCTAGTAACTTTAACCAGATCCTCAGTACAGGCCACCATGGCCCTCTCCACCCAGGTAGCCGCGAAGGAAGGAGAGAGCGATTCTCCAGCAGCCTCCAAGACCGATTTAGCGAGGTTGTCCACCTGTCTATCTGAGGGGTTTTTAATAGAAGAGCCATCTGAAAGGGACAGAAGGGTTTTTGAAGCCAAGCGAGATACAGGTGGATCTACTACTGGCGATTCGGTCCATTCTTTTGCTACAGTTGCCGAAAATGGGTAATTCGCTTTCAGAGACTTCAGTCCTGAAAACCGTCTGTCCGGCCTATCCCTATGTCCCTGAACAATGTCGGTAAACTCCGGATGGTTACCGAAAACTTTGCGAGGACGCTTAGCTCTTTTGAAAGAGATAAGGTGATCCGGGTGAGGCCCGGGATCTTCCTCTACCTTCAGGGCTTTATTAACTGCCTCTATGAGAGAGTCCAGGGACTCCTGAAACTCCGGCGAGTTCGGGTCATCACCTATATCTGATTCGTACTCAGAATCATGATCACTGAGATCCCTGGGAGAGGGGGAACAAGAGCCTGAGCTCGCAGATGCCGAACCGCTAGATGGATTGGGAGATGTATTATGATGGCGTTTCCTAGACGGCCGCTTTGCTGATGCAGTGGGTAGACCTCTATCTGATGAGGTCTCTCTGAAGGCTGACGGGCCCCTTTCAGGAAAAGGGACGCCCTGGCTAGAAGAGGAACCACGGAAGGAGTCTAAAGCCCTAGTTAGAGAATCCATGGATTGTGCCAGAAACGCAGGCCACCCGGAAGGACCCGGCTGGGATCAGGAGTAGATAGGGGCTCCTCAACGGTAGTAGGGGGCTCCTGAGCGGTAGTAGCAGTGGGCTCCTGGGCAGATGATGGACAGAATTGGGAACCATGCTTTGGTGGCAGGGGAGCGTTGCATGAGGCACAAGTGGCATACACCACACTATGGTTTTTGTCAGGCCTTTTAGAGCCCTTTGATTGAGACATTTTTGCACCTGTGAGCCTGCTGCAGGAGAATGGTTAAGCGCTGTGTAGCTTACCCAGGTCCTGTGTCCGAGCCCTTGAGGGAGAGGTGGCGCTGAGGAATAGCTGATCCGGTGCCCCAGTACCGCAACGCTGAGAGTGCTGGCGTCCCGGAAGATGGCGCCCGAGATTTGGATCCTCAGCGCTTCTCGTGGTTCCCGAAAAGCGCCAGAAAATGTGGGAGGAGAGAAGGAGAGCGAGTCAGGGCCTGTGGAGCGCACGATGTGGGCGGAGCTACCAGTGAAAGAGGTAAGCCCCCCCACACTCTCGGGGCCTACCCCAGCCTGAAGCCAGGGACTAAATTTTTCGGCCGGACCGGCGATCCGATCGCAAGCGCAGCCTACCCCGGGTCTCAGCCGGGGATGAAATGCTTTGCGGCGACCCAAAGAAAAAAGGTCGCTAGCACGGGCTACCCCATGTCGCAGCCGGGGGCTGAATTTAGAGACGCCGGCCCTGCCGCCTACCCACTCCGCGACGGAGATAGGAGCTTGAACGGCGGTGTCGCTGATAGCGCAGGGGACACAACATACTGACAGGCATGATTCATGTCCATCCATGTACTCACTGTGGAGCCTCCTGGCTAAGAGTACCAATGGCTGGCGCGTCCTTGCATCCTCAATCTGCCATCCCTTTCATAGGAAGGCGGAGAGTGACCCTTCCCATCGTCCTAGCACCAGCCACTTTCAATAGTGGTGGTGAGTAGTGTTGAGCGATACTGCTCGATATCTAAAAATATCGGATCGGAATGGTATCGCCGATATCACTAAATATCGCCGATATCCGATTCCGATACCGGAAGTCCAATGTAAGTCTATGGGAACAAAATATCGCAACTAAAAAAAACCTTTATTTCCTTGTAAACACTAAATATACACACATAGAATACATATATATATATATACATGTCATTGTGACATATATATATACATATATGTATAGTTTATACACTTCTATATAGTAAAATATCCTCTGATTCAATTGCCGGGTAAAGCCGGCTTCTGTGAAAAGACAGAAGCACCCGACATGAAATGACACTTGGTGTACATAGGGTTAACCATGTCTTTTCATGTCGTTTGCAATCTGATTTGCACAAACAATTACATCAGTCTATGTGTGCAAAATTTCACACCTGTAGGGGTTAATTAAAGGTGTAAATTCGTTGTAAAAAAAACTGACTTTTTTGCTACGAATTTACACCTTTAATTAACCCCTACAGGTGTCAAATTTTGCACACTTACACTCATGTAATTGTTTGTGCAAATCAGATATCAAACTACATGAAAAGACATGGTTAACTCTATGTAAACCAAGTGTCATTTCATGTCGGGTTCTGCATTTTCACAAAAGCCGGCAATTGAATTAGCGGCTATTATACTATGTAGAAGTGTATGAACTATAAATATAATATATATATATGTGTCACAAATTTAATGACATGTATATATATATATGAGGTGTAAAATTGCTGAAAAAAAATGCGTGGGCTCCCGCCCTATTTTCGCAACCAGACAGACAAAGCCAGTGAGTGGGGGCTGATAATAATAGCCCAGAGAGGGACCATTATTTTTGGCCCCCCCCGGCTACTAACATCTGCCCCCAGACACCCCAGAAAGGGCAAATCTCTAATTAGATTTGCCCTTTCTGGCACTTTGCCCGTCTATTCCCATTGCCCTGTAGCGGTGGCGAATGGGTTAATAAGGGGTTAAAATGACCTTGCAATTGAAAGGTCACTTTAAGCCAGGTTAATAATTGAGAGCTGTCAATTAGACAACTATCAATTATTAATCCTATTGTATGAAAGAAAAATCAAACACACACACTTTAATAAAAAAGAAGTTTAATGAAATAATCACACAGTTTTTGACCATATTTTATTTTCCTGCTAAAACCATTTCCTGTAATAAAAATAAAATAATAAAGCAAAATTATTCTTACCAATCCGATGTACAGTCATGTCCCACGTGTGTAATCCTTCAGAAAGGGTTAATGTTTACTGCAGGGACCGCAGCTAATGCTGCAGCCTCACAGTAAACCCCCAAATGAATGAGTTCCTCTCCTGGCTGACAGGAGAGGAAGTGGAAAGCTTAATTGATTGCTTTCCACTTTCACTTCAGGTCAGCCAGGGACACAATCAGTGACGTCAGAGGGAACTGGTTAACAAAAATAGGGGATCCCCTCGAAAAAAATTGGCGTGGGTTCCCCCCTATTTTTGTTAACCAGCCAGATGAAGCAGACCGCTGAGGCCTGGATTTTCAGGCTGTTAAGGAGCCAAGATCCATGGACCTTGCCAGCCTGATAATACCAGGCCACAGCAGTCTGCATATCTTGGCTGATTAACAAAAATAGGGGATCCCCTCGAAAAAAATTGGCGTGGGGTCCCCCCTATTTTTGTTAACCAGCCAGATGAAGCAGACCGCTGAGGCCTGGTTTTTCAGGCTGGTAAGGATCCAATATCCATGGACCTTGCAAGCCTGATAATACCAGGCCACAGCAGTCTGCTTAGCTTGGCTGGTTAACAAAAATAGGGGATCCCCTCGAAAAAAAAACGGCGTAGGGGTCCCCCTATTTTTGTTAACCAGCCAAGTAAAATGCAGACTGCTGCGGCCTGGTATTAAAAGACTGTCAAGGCCCATGGATTTTGGCCCTCAACAGCCTGATAATACCAGGCTACAGCAGCCCCACATTTGGCGCATCAAAAGATGTGCCAATTGTGGCACTTTACCCGGCTCTTCCCACTTGCCCTGTAGCGGTGGCAAGCGGGGTAATAAGGGGTTAATGTCACCTTTGATTGCACGGTGACAATAAGCCCGGTTAATAATGGAGAGGCGTCAATAAGACACTGATCCATTATTAATCCCAAAGTTATTAAATGTATAAAAAAAAGACAAAGCAAGAAAAAAGTCTTTTAATGAAATAAAAGAGACAACACAGTTTTCATTAATTTTATTATACACTCATTCCTGCGACGCCATCGATCTCCTGTAAAAAAAAAAAAAAAAACAAACCAACAGTATACCACCTGTCCGACGCAGTCCATAGTAACGACTGTCCCACGGCGATCCAGCTCTGCTACATCGCAATGACAGGCAGAGCCTGTCATCGCAACGCAGCACAGCTGATTACCTGCTTCCCCGGCGGTGACGTCATCGGACTGACTGCTTTACGGCCGGGATTACCCAGCAGTCACTGCAGTTATCGCGAGAAACTGCATGTGACCGCCGGGGAAAGATGATGGCGGCCATGAAGCAGTCCAGCCCGTGACCGCCGGAGATCTTCTGCCAGGTAAGTGCCGCTGACTCCTGACAGACCCGACCGACGGACACTGACAGTGACAGTGACAATCCCGATTTCGGTATCCGATAAGACGAAAATATCGGAACTAATTATCGAAAGCCCGATACAGCTAATATCGGCCGATACCCGATATTTGCAGTATCGTATCGCTCAACACTAGTGGTGAGGGTGCTTTGATCCAAAAACTCCAGGTCGCGTTCGCAGCCATCAGACACATGGGGAGAGCGTCCCATTGAAGAGGAACCGTCGCCCGATGGTAGCGTTGCAGGTGGGGTTACGTGGAGGCGACACTCCACGATCCTGCCTGTTGATGTTTGTGGGAGATCGGGACTTTTCCTGCAAGTCCCGTCGCCCTTCCAAATTGTGGAAAAAATAGCAATAAGAATAACAAAAATAAAAAGTGGTAAAAATAAAATTGGGGTCTGAAGAAAAAAAGACCCTAGTGCCTCCTACAGACACCAAGCAAGAACTGGTTCAGGATTGAGCCAACAGAGGGTGTATACTGCAGGAGGAGGAGTTAACTTTTTCTGTGTATTGCTTAGTGTCCTCCTAGTGGCAGCAGCATAACACCCACGGCCTTGTGTCCCCCAATGAGGCGATGGAGAAATAGAAATTATTGGTATCATTCCACTCACCGTGTTTAAAGGAAGAAGAAGGATGACTACAACCCCAAGAACACTGTCCTAACAGTGAAGCATGGTGGGGGAAGTCTCATACTTTGGGTGTGCTTTTCTGCAAAGGGGATAGGACAACTGCACCGTATCGAAGGGAGGATGGATAGGGTGATGCATCGCATGATTTTGGCCAATAACCTCCTTCCCTCAGTAAGCGCACTAAAGATTGGTCGTGGCTGGGTCTTCCAGCATGACAATGACCCAAAGCAGACACCCAGGGCAACTAAGGAGTGGATCCGTAAGAAGCATTTCAAGGTCCTGGAGTGGCCTAGCCAGTCTCCAGACCTGAATCCAATAGAAAGTCTTTGGTGGGAGCTGAAACTCCATGTTGCCCAGCGACAGCTCCGAAAACTGAAAGATCTGGAGAAAATCGGTATGGAGGAATGGGCCAAACCCTCTGCTGCTGTGTGTGCAAACTTGGTCAAAAACTACAGGAAATGTCTAACCTCTATAAATACAATAGACAATCACAACTGAATATTTGGTACAGAAACCTTTGTTTACATCAAATACTTATTTAATGCAATAAAATGCATATTAACTATGTAAAAATAACACAAATGTGATTTTCTGGATTTTTTTTTAGACTCTGTCTAACACAGTTGAAGTGCACCTACGATAAAAAATAAAGACCTCTCCATTCTTTGTAGGTGGGAAAACTTGCAAAATCGGCAGTGTATCAGATACTTATTTTCCCGATTGTTTGTTTTAGTAATTCTGAAATACCAATATTCTCTAATGTTTCCAGAAATGGTTTTAAACAGGTTATCAGACAAACTAAAGTATATGGCTGCAATAAAAGGAGAGCCTCCAGCTGGTTAGATCCCTCAATGCTATGTATAACATAGTTAATAAAAGTTATATTAAACTCAGACAACCTCTTCTTAACCACTATGTTTCCTCCAAGTAGAACAACAGGTATACTCACCTCTGGTGCCATTCCAGCAGTGTTCATCACTGACGTGACAATGTCATTCGACCCATCAGCGGCTGCTTCACTGTCGCCTCCTTCAGACAAATCAGACATCCAGAGGAAGGGACAGTGGAGCGGCCGATGACTGGCTGCAGTGATCACGTGACAATGTCAGGCAAGCCATTGGAGAGCCAGTGTTAACACTGCTAGAATGTCCCCAGCACTGGAGGGGAGCATAGACGTTAATGTTTTACTAAGGAGAAACCATGAATAAGAAGAAGTTGTGATTGAAAAGAGAAGAAGAGGTTGTCCGAGTAGTGGACAACCACTTTATATAAAAAAATAAAAAATAAAAAAAATTTAAACAAATGACAGGTTCAAATAAAGTGGCTTTAGAGTATGGCAAAAATCCTTAGGGTATGTGACAAGGACCACTCCATGAAGTCACAGACCCGATGTGTGTAGTTCTGCTCAGGTCTCCATCCTGCTCTGCCTTGTCAACCGGACCTTGTGAAATAACCATTGTGATCTGATGACTTTATGACAAGAATCTGTACATGCTTCAGGCACAGATCACCATTATGTTAGCATAAAATTTTCACATTTTTATTGTGCAGTAAAGGGTCTATTATACCAGTTACCTTTTAAAGGGATTTTCCAAGCAGATTAAAGAATTATGAAGCCTATGAGAAATTAAAGAGTTGTCATAATGGACTTGCTGTTAAAATTCTGCTCATTTTCTGAGCGGTCACCTCCAGCTTCTCAATTCCTGCTACAGAGATTTCCTGTCTGTGCTTTGAATGGCTCAGCAAACAACTCCCAATTAAAGTGTTCTGAATGGTAGTGCCATAGGGGCGTGCACTTGCCAGTCTTACAAGGGATGAAAGGAGTTGGAGCAAACTGCAGGCGCCACGCAGAACAAGGAATCTTATCAGCTTGCGACTACCCAGAGAGGACTGGTTTTGGGTGTTACAGAATTTTAGGTTACATAAGAATACTACTCAATAATATATAACTCATGGTTCTCCTATAGTGCACTGAACCAGACAGTGTCTGCATATGTAGGTTCACTGACTTCAGGAGAGTCTCAGGATAGTACAGGGAGCAGGAAGATTAGGAAGCAACAACTGTGTGGGCAGTGATTTATCCATCCTGAGACTGTACAGGAGTTTCAGGATGGTGCTTTGTAAGTGGAATGGACAGACACTGAGGGTGGAAGTGTATTCGCTGTTGAATGGATGGCTCTTCCTCTTAGGAAAGGTAACATAAAAAGGACACAGGGAGAGGTGGCAGGAAATTCAGGATATAAACAATAACCAACCACAAAAAAAAAAAAAAGACCTAGAGGGCTGAGGAGATAGATAAAAATAAACACGGGCAGCACGGTGGCTCAGTGGTTAGCACTGCAGTCTTGCAGCGCTGGAGTCCTGGGCTCGAATCCCACCTAGGACAACATCTGCAAGGAGTTTGTATGTTCTCCCCGTGTTTGCGTGGGTTTCCTCCGGGTACTCCGGTTTCCTCCCACACTCCAAAAACATACAGATAGGGAAACTAGATTGTGAGCCCCATCGGGGACAGCGACGATAATATGTGCAAACTGTAAAGCGCTGCGGAATGTTAGCGCTATATAAAAGTAAAGATTATTATTAGATTATTATTATTATTATTATTATTAAATAAAAAAACAAGAACAGTAATGGCGGGCTGTTAATTTGTGCTCGTAAAATCCCTTTAGTTACCACAGTCGTCTTAAACTGACAAATCTCAGCATGAAACCGCTATTGAAAACTGCTAGTAGATCAGTTTTACATGGAGTATACACAAAGAGGAAAACGTTTAAATGTAAGTGACTTAACTAAACGTGTTAATTATGTAAGAAGTGTATCTCATTGGGTTTAACTGGATGTAAAATAACACTAAGAGAAAAATAAAATAAAGCTGGTCACAAATTGCATAGATGTTGGCACCAATCCAGGCATGAAAGTATAAGACAGACTTTTAAAAATGTATTGTAAAAAAAGAAAAAAAAAAAAAATAGGCGGCCACACTCACCTTGCCTGTAAGTAGAAAATAACAATACATTCCAATGACACCGCTATAAGTAATGAAGTAAGTGACAGGCTCCATGATATCCCAGGAGTATTCCCACCACGTCAGACGGGCCAAGATTCCAAACTGTACAGACATATAAGCTAGGCCGCCCCACTGGACAATCCTGGTCATTTTAGCAGCTTTCTGAACAGCCTTAAGCCGAGCCTGTGCAAACATTGAACAAGAGATTTTTAAACACTGCAGATACGATAAAAGGATAAAACTGTATAGTCCCCCTAAAAAGTCTGGGGAAATCATACAGTGGGGAAATACACTGCCGATTTTGCTAATTTTCCCACCTACAAAGAACGGAGGATGAGTGAACCCTGTCCAACCAATCTTTGGGACACTCAGATATGAAAGGTCTACCTATGGAACATTTATAGCAAATCATGTGGAAATTTCTTTAGATTTAACCATATTTTTAGACCATTATAAATGTGTATAGAGACACCAGGACCAAAAAAAGGTTCATATCCAGGTTTCTTTTTCTTTGACTAAATTGTATTTACTCTTTCACTTAAGGTGGTAATGTTTCTCCTTGTGGAGAGGGCCTAGCCGGCATAAGGAGAGATATTAGCCATGCAATGCTCCTCGGGGAATCCAAATATGCAACCAGCCTCTTCAGAGAGGAAGACGACTTCACTGTAGTACCACCTATTGTGTGCAGCAATCATGAAGGTCAAAATATCAACCATTTAATGAGCCTTGCCCCGTGCCTTGTATAAGGAGCCAAACCAGAAACTGGGTTGATTGCCACTCATCAGTGTGTGTAGCCCAGCTACGCAGGCACACATAAAAGTCCAGGAGAGTGCACAGGAAGGTAACAGCAAAGCTTGATATGCATTCACTGCCACTCACTCTTCAGACACACCCATCTGAGATATAAGGGGGAGTGACACGTGGTTAGTCAGATAGTTTTCCGAGAGGAGTCAGTCAGTTAGCTCCGGGAGGCTCAGGAGTGAGTCATCCCCTGGATAGTTATCTGTCTGAGATAAGATCAGTCTGTGTGGAGCTTAGTGTTCAGTGGAGTTCAGTCTGTTAGCTTCTGTCTCAAGGACAGAGCAGCCATTCAGTCTCGGTCCTGTGTTGACTTTGGAGGAAACTGAGAGCTGTGCAGCGAGCTCTGGATGAAGCTGACATTATTCCACAAAAGCCACCAGTGTTTATGTTAAGAGCGGAAAGCAGGGTGAAGGGCACAGTGGAGAAGACAGAGAAGTGCTACAGGTATTGGATTACTTGCACTAAATTGCCGGACACCGGGGTCCGAAGTATTGCTACTGTTTCAGGCATAGTAACAAGAAAACCGGAGGCATCTGGACTACAGGTCGCGGAGAGCAGCCCTAAGTGTCAATACGTAACCGGAGTCAGGTGGAACAGGGACTTTGAGCGGGGCCCACGCAAAAGTAAGGACTTAGTTTCATCACATAGAAGGCTCCACCACAATATTGGCCGGGCAGTACAGCTATTGAGAAAGCTGGAGATTCAGAGTTAACTTCGCTTCAGGCAAGTTGGACTCACATGCATATGGAGTAAAGGAGGCCTCTAACCTGCTCAGCTGTTACCCGAATGTGCACTTTCCACCCTGACCAGCTCCCCGGGATCTGCTTGAACCATCAGTAAAAGGTATGAAAAGAAGCTGCATTGTGTTTGGCTAAATTCTTACTACTCCCTGCATCATCATCATCACCATAGACTTCCAGGGACCCGTCTCACCTGTGGGAGACTTACTACCAAGCTGCCCCATAACATCCCCTGTGAAAGTCCTTAGAGCAGCGCTGGTACAATTTACCAGAAACCGCAGGTGGCGTCACGAACTACCTATCCTAAATATCCCCTGTAAATATTCCCCATCGCATTGACTGCCAGGGCCACGGACCGAGCCACCGCTACCCATGACAACTCCCATAGATTTCCATGGGCTCGGTTCCGAGTACCCCATAGCCCTGGTATCCACAATTGTGGTGCGAGTCAATTAAACTTTGGCATCACGAACAGGATTCGAAACTTGCAATTGTGAGTCCTGTGTGCCTATATTGAACTGTTTGGTGAAGAAGACTGTTTGCTGCATTTGGCGCCAAATACCGCCATTTTACCGCCAAGTTGGCGCCCTGAGGCGCTGGTGAAGAAGGTGGGCGTGCACTCGTGGGCGTGTACCCCCCCTGAGGCGCGAAAGATATGGCCGCCCTCTCCAAATGTTACTACAATGTGCGGTCCAGCCCCACTGCTAAAGAAATCCGCCTCCTCTTCATCCTCTATCCGAAGAGGAGGAGACGAAAATCCCGCCTCCACGGAAGAGACCAGGTTGTTCCTGATGGACACTACACTCTTGCCTGGGACGAGATGGCGGAAGGACAGGAGGATCTGAGCCGAGGACCGGATGATTTCCTACCTGTGCCGGAGCTGTCCCCAGATAGGGACACCGACCCCGCCATGATGGAGCTGCGGAGGGAGAATGAGGAGCTAAAAAGGAAGCTCCAGAGTCGTGCTGATCAAAAGGAGACGGAGAGACGCTGGCGTACCCAAACACAGCGGCTGCTGTGGGACGCAATGTTCTCTCCTACAAGCCAAGGGCCGTCTCCTGAATTCCTGAAATCGCTGCTGGAGAAGGCTGAGAGACGACCGGAGGTTACCGCCGAAAGTGCCGTACCTGATTCCACGGAGGTGGAGGAGAAGGAGGCTGAGGAGGTATTGCCCGGACCGGAGTGCCAGTCAGGCCAGGAGGCCACCGCAGAGTACCGCTCCCCGGTAAGGACACCGGAGGGTTCCTGTCCATCGTTGCCGGAAGTCGATTGGGATGAGATGGAGCGTATTGATGACATCACGTATGCCGTCCAGTGGGAAAGAGAGATGCAGTGTCGTGAAGAGGAGCAGCGACGCCGGCAGGAGGAAGAGCGGGAGGTGCAGCGGAACCGACAACGGCAGTATGAGCAGTTGGTCGCTGACAAGGAGATGGTCCGCAACGACAAAGGTACCCGAAGGGAACCGCGGCGGCAGGGGTGCGTGGTAGAATTCCAGCTCCGCAAGGGCTGGGGTTTCATCCGGGAACCGGGACTCTATCCGGGGGTATTTGTGAGCCGCCGGGACATAGAGTCCCACCTGCCCATCGGTCATCCGGGAAGGGACCTAGTAAACGGGGACATAGTGAGCTATACACGGCACTGGGGTTTAAAGGGCTGGTATGCCCTCAATGTGTCCATCGTCAGTGACCCCGTCCCCGACGCCGGTAACGTCAACACTACCGAAGCGTCCCCGTCTCGAGCGCCCACAGCACCAGGCCGTACTCCAGCATCGCCCCCTGAAGGCCTATCGCAATCTATGTCGCAATCGGCATCGCCTCCTGCTTACTCAACGCAAACCAAGTTGCAATCTGTACAGCAGCCCAGGTCTCAGCCAGCGCTGCCGCCTAAACCGCAAACTGCGACCAAATTAGTATCGCAAAATGTTGTGGCACCTGAAGCGACGCAATCGGCGTCTCACAAGGAGGAAGCACCCGGCGTGCCCCTAGCGGTTCGCACAAGGACTGTAGCGACCCAGACATTGATAGCAGGTCACGACCTGTTTGTAATGTGCTCTAAAGAGCATCGCGTGGTTCCAGCCCCGGGGTGGAAGACGTAATTGAAAGCAAGAAAAGTGAAGACCGGTAGGACCCAGACAGGGGTTTACCGCATTCTAGTAACTGTAGAAAGTTTTGAAAGAAAAATTGCATTTTTGCACTTTAAGTATTGTATACTGATGTTTTACATATTTGGAATAGAATACCCGGCTGGGTAAAGAGAGTTAAAGAATTTAGAAAGTTAAATAATGTGTTGATTGCCTAGTATACCCTGGTTGGGTAACTCCAGTTGAATTATATGTGAATACTTGAAACATGAATGTCTTTTATTATGTCATGGACTGAGAGGCTGTGGACTGTGCCATCCCAAGAACTTATCTCTGTAAATAGTTGCGCTTCGGTGCATTATATTGGTTTTACACGAAGCCACTATTATACAAGTACCTCTGAAGAAAAACCCGTATGGTGGGCCTAGAGTGAGGTCTGCAGTCACAAGTCCTGCAGCCCACCCAGAACCCACGTGGGAGGTTTTTGGTGCGGGTCCTCCACAAGTATCTTGTAAATATGAGAATGTTTTGATATTTTGATACTTTTGTATTTTCCTATTGTACAAATTGTAACGTTCAAGAATTCGTACCTCCCGGATGGGAAGAGTTATAATGTTTATGTTAATGCAAAACAAAATGTTCTTTTTGTCTTTTACAGCCCGGGAGTGCTGTGTTTTACCAAGGGGGATGTGTAGCCCAGCTATGCAGGCACACATAAAAGTCCAGGAGAGTGCACAGGAAGGTAACAGCAAAGCTTGATATGCATTCACTGCCACTCACTCTTCAGACACACCCATCTGAGATATAAGGGGGAGTGACACGTGGTTAGTCAGATAGTTTTCCGAGAGGAGTCAGTCAGTTAGCTCCGGGAGGCTCAGGAGTGAGTCATCCCCTGGATAGTTATCTGTCTGAGATAAGATCAGTCTGTGTGGAGCTTAGTGTTCAGTGGAGTTCAGTCTGTTAGCTTCTGTCTCAAGGACAGAGCAGCCATTCAGTCTCGGTCCTGTGTGGACTTTGGAGGAAACTGAGAGCTGTGCAGCGAGCTCTGGATGAAGCTGACATTATTCCACAAAAGCCACCAGTGTTTATGTTAAGAGCGGAAAGCAGGGCGAAGGGCACAGTGGAGAAGACAGAGAAGTGCTACAGGTATTGGATTACTTGCACTAAATTGCCGGACACCGGGGTCCGAAGTATTGCTACTGTTTCAGGCATAGTAACAAGAAAACCGGAGGCATCTGGACTACAGGTCGCAGAGAGCAGCCCTAAGTGTCAATACGTAACCGGAGTCAGGTGGAACAGGGACTTTGAGCGGGGCCCACGCAAAAGTAAGGACTTAGTTTCATCACATAGAAGGCTCCACCACAATATTGGCCGGGCAGTACAGCTATTGAGAAAGCTGGAGATTCAGAGTTAACTTCGCTTCAGGCAAGTTGGACTCACATGCATATGGAGTAAAGGAGGCCTCTAACCTGCTCAGCTGTTACCCGAATGTGCACTTTCCACCCTGACCAGTCCCCGGGATCTGCTTGAACCATCAGTAAAAGGTATGAAAAGAAGCTGCATTGTGTTTGGCTAAATTCTTACTACTCCCTGCATCATCATCATCACCATAGACTTCCAGGGACCCGTCTCACCTGTGGGAGACTTACTACCAAGCTGCCCCATAACATCCCCTGTGAAAGTCCTTAGAGCAGCGCTGGTACAATTTACCAGAAACCGCAGGTGGCGTCACGAACTACCTATCCTAAATATCCCCTGTAAATATTCCCCATCGCATTGACTGCCAGGGCCACGGACCGAGCCACCGCTACCCGTGACAACTCCCATAGATTTCCATGGGCTCGGTTCCAAGTACCCCATAGCCCTGGTATCCACAATTGTGGTGCGAGTCAAGTGCAAAGCAGAAAGTCTAATTTCACTGGGGATGCAGCAAAACTTGTTAAAGGGTGGAAATTGACTGTTAGGATTACTACTCCAATAGGTGAAACTGAACTTCAAGACCTCCTACGCTCTCAAGAGGCAATTTTCATATTTAATTTCCCAGAGGAGCATTACATTGCCTATAAGTCTCCTTATGTCTTGTTTGGCACTCTTCACTTCACAATGAGAAATTATACCCTAAGGTATTTTCGCTGTGCCCAAAATGCTGCACTTGATTGTCAGTACATGCGGATTTGCAGCATGTAATGGACATTCAATTGGTCAAAATCCGCAGCAGAGACTAGCATCTCCACTACAAAAATTTACATGCTGCAGCTTGTAAACCAGCACCGTGGCAGAGTTCACGCAGTGTTAAATTGAAGAACAGTGGGCATGGGATTTCTGTAAATCCATCCACTGTGCTTGCAATGTAGAACGCAACATTTTGGACCAAAACGCTGCTATTGCCGATTGTGGGCCTGCACCCTCTCCCTCTCAAATAAGATTTTGCTTTGCACAGATGAGAGGCAAATCACCCGAAACACGTCTGTAAATGAAGGTGTTGTTCCACTTAAGTCCATCAAAATCTATGCAATATCTCAGAATAATGATCCAACAACTATGACATCAGAAAATTTGTGGAATAACAAAAAAAATCCCATGCCACATGTTGGTCTTGATAGATGGAAGATTATTGTTGAATAAATTTGTCCCTGGCAGAAATTGGATGCCTTTTAGTTTTATAACTTCAGGTACAACATAATACAATAGTTAGGCAAGTGGTCAGATGACTGCATGCTCAAGTCCACTTACCTAATAAATAGGGTGAAAAAAAAAAGGTCAGAAATTTTTTGTTGGCAACAAAAATTAAATTAAAAACTGTCATCTTTCACTACAAAATGCTTTTTATGGTAAATTTAAAAAAAAATAAAATAAACAGTAAGTACCATAGCATGCGTAAGGACTGATCATATAAAACTGCCATTTTATTTATCTTTCATGATAAATGCTATAAACACAACAAAACACAGAGCCAGGACTGCAGTCTGTATCATCAACCTCATTAGCCGAGTCAAGGAAATTCCCTTCAAGTCTCAGGAAACATGAAATGATTAAAAAAAAACCTACTGTCAGGATTAGAAATTCTGTACCTTTTCATGAGGTTCAAGCTGCCCCTGGAGCTGCTCTAGTCGACTACAGAGCTCCTTCTCTCTGCTGACCTGGAAATCCTTGATATGCATAGAGCTGTGCAACTGCTGCACAAGATGCTTCACATCATTCATAGTCATTGCATGTTCATGGCTTAATAGTTCTGGACACAGAGAAAACACAATGCTACATGACACAGAGCTAATAAAATCCACTCCTATTTCTAGACACAGAAGATAAAATATATTAAAGTCATGTCATTTATGCCTCTTCCATCTGATTTAATCACACATACACCGAGGATGCCATAAACAAAGGGCAGATTTATGAACATAGCACTGGGGAAGATTTATTAAAGGGATTCTGTCAGCCAGTTTTTACTACCTAATCTGAGGACAGCATGAGGGTGGGTGAAAACACTAAATTCAGATTTGTCATTTATCAGGCTGTGTTCTGTTTACTTACAGTGAATATTTTATCAGCAGGAGATTATCACTGCCCAGACTAGCTGCCTCATGCCAGGTTGTCCGACCACACCCCCAGCTCTGATAAGCAGCCCACTGTCAGTAGTATAGAGAGCTGTAGGTGGGCTTAGCAGTCTGAGCTCTGCTGCATCCAAGAACTCAGATTGTGTAATAACTGTTTACCTAGTAAACTAAGTTTTACATCGCTGCAATCAGGGTCTCTTTCTCTCTAAATTATGCTGCTCTCAGATGAGGTACCAAAAACCTGGTGACCGATTCCCTTTAAGAATGTCATAAATAGAGAGCTTAAAAGTTGACAAGAGGATTTATCACATTGTGTTGCATGATAGATTGCCAGAGATTAGACACTTTTGTTATACGGCACTTAGATTAATAAATCTGGCACAGTTTAAAAATCCACAGCTTATGATTGCCTGTCCATATTATAGTTCATCAAGATCAGATCAGTGGGGGTCATGTATAAACAGTGTACAGAGCCCGAACAACGGAGCTATACAGGTCCTTCTCAAAAAATTAGCATATAGTGATAAATTTCATTATTTTCCATAATGTAATGATTACAATTAAACTTTCATATATTTTAGATTCATTACACACCAACTGAAATTTGTCAGGTCTTTTATTGTTTTAATACTGATGATTTTGGCATACAACTCCTGATAACCCAAAAAACCTGTCTCACAAAATTAGCATATCAAGAAAAGGTTCTCTAAACGACCTATTACCCTAATCTTCTGAATCAACTAATTAACTCTAAACACATGCAAAAGATTCCTGAGGCTTTTAAAAACTCCCTGCCTGGTTCATTACTCAAAACCCCCATCATGGGTAAGACTAGCGACCTGACTGATGTCAAGAAGGCCATCATTGACACCCTCAAGCAAGAGGGTAAGACCCAGAAAGAAATTTCTCAACAAATAGGCTGTTCCCAGAGTGCTGTATCAAGGCACCTCAATGGGAAGTCTGTTGGAAGGAAACAATGTGGCAGAAAACGCTGTACAACGAGAAGAGGTGACCGGACCCTGAGGAAGATTGTGGAGAAGGACCGATTCCAGACCTTGGGGGACCTGAGGAAGCAGTGGACTGAGTCTGGTGTAGAAACATCCAGAGCCACCGTGCACAGGCGTGTGCAGGAAATGGGCTACAGGTGCCGCATTCCCCAGGTAAAGCCACTTTTGAACCATAAACAGCGGCAGAAGCGCCTGACCTGGGCTACAGAGAAGCAGCACTGGACTGTTGCTAAGTGGTCCCAAGTACTTTTTTCTGATGAAAGCAAATTTTGCATGTCATTCGGAAATCAAGGTGCCAGAGTCTGGAGGAAGACTGGGGAGAAGGAAATGCCAAAATGCCTGAAGTCCAGTGTCAAGTACCCACAGTCAGTGATGGTGTGGGGTGCCATGTCAGCTGCTGGTGTTGGTCCACTGTGTTTCATCAAGGGCAGGGTCAATGCAGCTAGCTATCAGGAGATTTTGGAGCACTTCATGCTTCCATCGGCTGAAATGCTTTATGGAGATGAAGATTTCATTTTTCAGCACGACCTGGCACCTGCTCACAGTGCCAAAACCACTGGTAAATGGTTTACTGACCATGGTATTACTGTGCTCAATTGGCCTGCCAACTCTCCTGACCTGAACCCCATAGAGAATAGGTGGGATATTGTGAAGAGAAAGTTGAGAGACGCAAGACCCAACACTCTGGATGAGCTTAAGGCCGCTATCGAAGCATCCTGGGCCTCCATAACACCTCAGCAGTGTCACAGGCTGATTGCCTCCATGCCACGCCGCATTGAAGCAGTCATTTCTGCAAAAGGATTCCCGACCAAGTATTGAGTGCATAACTGAACATTATTATTTGATGGTTTTTTTGTTTGTTTTTAAAAAACACTTTTATTTATTGGATTGAAAGTATTTTTTGAATCAGTTATTTTTGGGGTTTGGTATCAGGAGTTGTATGCCAAAATCATCAGTATTAAAACAATAAAAGACCTGACAAATTTCAGTTGGTGTGTAATGAATCTAAAATATATGAAAGTTTAATTGTAATCATTACATTATGGAAAATAATGAAATGTAGCACTATATGCTAATTTTTTGAGAAGGACCTGTATATTGGTAGTTCTCCGATGCTGCAACTCAACCACTACGGAAGCATTTTGCCACAGATTTCCCAATGCAGAAGACCCAGTGACTACAAGTTCCCTCCTAAGGTGCCGTCACCTTCACAGAGGGAATCAGTACTGAAAGTACATTGAGACTGAGCACAGACATTGAATAAGAACTGAAGCAGGCAAATAGCCTGACAAACAGGAGTGGAGAGGCCAGGAAAAAAGACAAAATCGGCTAATGAAGTGAGTAGCAAGCTTTAGAGAGTTTACAAGCTGTAAACAATTAAATATAAAAAAGTTTAGAACTAAACTTTACGCTTTAAACGGGTTACCTGATGTTGACCTTTCTTAAGCTACAGTGCTCAGCATAAATGAGTACACCCCATTTGAAAGGTAAGATTTAATGAATCAAGAACAATTTCCTCATTTTTGACAAGACCGAGTTTCATAGAACATGTAACATGTAACCCATAACATGAAAGTAAGGATAATTAGAAAATCTTAATATTCGTATCAACTAATTGGAGTAAAACTGAACACACCCCAGATATAAAATACTAGATGTACTATCACGTTCACTAATCAAAGTCATTCTAGGTGTAAGTGTGCGAGTGTAGCCCACTCACTATCTCCATCCATCTCTCACTCCCTCAAGATGGCTGGACCATCATTGTAAATACACCATTGTATATACACACCTGTACTTTGTGTCTCCCCCACCTCATTGTAGATTGTAAGCTCTCACGAGCAGGGTCACTTATTTGTCTTTAATTATTGTATTGTTAACGTTGTTACTTATGACTTGTGTTTTGAAACTGTTAAACTGTTAAGCGCTGCGGTATATGTTGGCGCTATATAAATAAAGATTATTATTATTATTCATGCCATTCCTCTGCAGTGTATGCTGTATTGTGTTACGGGAAAACCACACATCAGTTGGCCTTCTACTTTTTTAGCCAATTGCAGTGAACTTGCATGTCGATTTTCTTCAACCCATCTCATCAGAAGATGCTTCTGTTTGGGTGTTACCTTCAAAGGTCGGCCTGGACATCTTGCGCGATGGCTGCAGTTCTATCTTTGTTAAATTTTTGTATCACTTTTGCTCCAGTATTATGGCTAATAAAGCTTTGCTGATCTTCTTGTTGCCTTCACCTTCCTTATGTAAATAAATTATTTTATTTGCTTTCTCAGGTCTTGTGATATTGCTCTTCCATGTGGTGCCATTGCTCAAAGCATTAAATTGGAACAGGGTTTTATTTGTTAAGTAATGCCCTTTTATAGTGAATAGTGTTGAGCGATACTGCTCGATATCTAAAAATATCGTATCGGAATGGTATCGCCGATATCACTAAATATCGTCGATATCCGATTCCGATACCGGAAGTCCCATGTAAGTCTATGGGAACAAAAAATCGCAACAAAAAAAACCCTTTCTTTCGTTGTAAACACAAAATATACACACATAGAATACATATATATATATATATATATATATATACATGTCATTGTGACATATATATGCATATATTTATAGTTTATACACTTCTACATAGTAAAATAGACTCTGATTCAATTGCCGGGTAAAGCCGTGACATACCTCATAGAAGTCGACGGGCTCGGTGCCGAGTACCCCCAAAACCTCTGGCTCTGTGCGACTCAACTTGGGCGTCACGAACAGGATTCTGTAGCTCGCTATAAGCGAGTCCTGTGTGCCTGAATTGAACTGGTTTTGTGCTTGAGAATTGCTAAAATCATCAGAGAATGTATTTGCCATTTTTCCGTCATATCTGCGTCACGATGAGGCACTGGTGAAGAAGAAGGGCGTGCTCTTCGTTGGTGTACACTCACTCAGTGGCGTGAAAACGATGGCCAACCACTCTAAATGTTACTGCAATGTAAGATCGTGCCCCACAGCTCTTCAGTTCCGCCTCCTCATCCTCCTCAGTGTGCGGAAACTAACACGAAGGTCCCGCCTCCCTACAAAAGAGGGGCCCTCTCCAGATGCTAATGACACATGTGACTTGGCAGAGATGGCTAATGGACACGAGCAGAAGTGTGAAGGGATGGAGCAGTCAGAGCTCTCCCCCCACGGAAGCGACCCGATCGCCACGGAACCACCGTTGGGCACCCGGCCTGGAAACCCTCCTACGCTGCAAGAAGCGGCGGATACCCTAAGAGGCCTGGCCCGGCACCGGGAGGAGGTCGCCAGGATGGAAGCCAGCTGGCGTGCCCTAAAACTAAACTTGGAGCTGCACCAATCCCTCTTACCCCCTGAAGTGTCTGTACCGGAAGATGAGGCACCCGTTCTAGTAGAGGAGCCCTTGCAATGTGATCCGGTTGACGTTGTCACAGTGGAGGCACCCGTTCCTGCAAAAAACTCTGCATCAGCAGCACCCCAGATCCCGCTGTCTGCCCCCGTCGCTGAGACAGAAGAAGCGACACCCGTCCTCATGGTGGAGGCCGCGTAGGCACCAGAGGTCTACCTGTCTGTACCGGAGCCCCGACTGTCATCTGTTCCAGAGCCGGCTGCTTCCTCCGCAGGTGAGCGCCGCCAGGACTGGGGGGCGCCAGGAGAGCTGCCACAAACCGGACATCATAAGCTGCAGTTTGATGGTGGAGACATGGAACAGCTGGTGGAGGAGAATTCCAACCGGCGTCAGGAGGAAGAGTGGAGACGTTGGGAGCGGGAAGCAGAGCGACAAAGGGAGCAGCGAGAATCCCAAAAACTTCGGCAACGTAACCTGGAGAAGGACCGGGCAGATAAGGACCGGATGAGAAAGGATAAAGGAACCCTGAGGGAGCCGCGGCGTAAGGGTGCAGTACGGAACTTTAAATTGAAAGGTGGTTGGGGCTTCATCCAGGAGCCTGGACTTTATTTAGAAGTTTTTGTGACCCGGCGGGACGTGGAGACTCACCTCCCAGAAGGACACCCGGGGAGGGACCTGTTGCCAGGAGACTTGGTGACTTACACCCGACACTGGGGTTACAATGGATGGTACGCCCTAAATGTTACCAGGTGCGACCCCTACTCCCCAGAGTGTCAGGAACCTGTGAGACCCTCGGAGCCTTCAGCCTCCCACATCCAGGCCTCTGCACAAGTGCCCACCCCACGCCGTAAATCTCCCCAGCCTCCCTCAGTGGTCTCCTCAGCAGCCCCAGCTATGGACATGATAACTATAGCTGGCCCGTACCCGGCGCCTGTTAGGCCCCCTGCGGTTTGTTCAGTCCGGGACATAGGGCTCCAGACCCGGAGGGAGATGAAAGAGGTGGCCACACAGACACAGATAGCGGGTCACGACTTGACTGTACAGGCCACACGACGTCATCAGGTCCTGGTGGTCCTTGGTGTCTCGGATGTTTGGCAAGCATCAGAAGAGTACCAGGTGGTTCCTGGAGCACCCCTGCCAAAGAATTATAAATAACCCGGACAGGGTCCCTGTATGTAAATAGTTAAATTGTTGATAAATAGTTAAATTGTTGATGTACCCGGACGGGTGAATGTTCATATAAAAGTTTTTTAATTTAATAAAAAAAACAACACAGTTTTCATTACTTTTATTACAGTCTCATCCTGTGACGCCATCGATCTCCTGTAAAAAAATGAAAAAAAAAACCAGCAGTATACCACCTGTCCGACGCAGTCCATAGTAACGAGTGTCCCACGACGATCCAGCTCTGCTACATCAGAATGACAGGCAGAGCCTGTCATCCCGGCGCAGCACAGCTGATTACCTGCTTCTCCGGCGGTGACGTCATCGGACTGCTTTACGGCCGGGATTACCCTGCAGTCACTGCAGTTATCGCGAAAAACTGCATGTGACCGCCAGGGAGAAGATAATGGCGGCCATCAAGCAGTCCAGGACGTGACCGCCGGAGATCTTCTGCCAGGTAAGTGCCGCTGACTCCTGACAGACCCGACCGACGGACACTCACAGTGACAGTGACAAATCCGATTCCGGTATCCGATATGACGAAAATATCGGTACTCGGAATCGAAAGCCCGATACAGCTAATATCGGCCGATACCCGATATTTGCAGTATCGTATCGCTCAACACTAATAGTGAACTGTCTGCTGGACACCTGTTTAAACGAATAATTAGACTTATCTGTAGTTGAATCCTTGTTAAGTGTTTTGTAGTCTAAACATTAGCTCTGCTCCTAAGATATTCGGTGGGGTGTACTTATTCTTGCAGCATGATCTTGAATGATTTCGTTAGGAAAATTACTTTCTGTGGGTATGCAAAATAAATCTTATTTGCAATCAACAGCCCACATTTGTCCCTTATGCCTCAAAACTACTGGAACAGCATGTCCATCTTGAACTGTCCTCCCACCTCTCCTCCTGCTCCCTCTTTGACCACTTACAATCAGGCTTCCGACTGCATCACTCAACAGAAACTGCCCTAACTAAAGTCACCAACGACCTACTAACCACCAAGAGCAAGCGACACTACTCTGTCCTCCTTCTCCTGGACCTGTCTTCTACCTTCGACACTGTGGACTTCCCTCCTGCTACAGATTCTCTCATCTTTTGGCATCACAGGCTTGGCCCTATCCTGGATCTCATCATATCTAACAAACCGAACATTCAGTGTCTCACTCTCCCACACCACCTCCTCACCTCGCCCCCTGTCTGTCGGTGTTCCCCAAGGCTCAGTTCTAGGACCCCTACTCTTCTCTATCTACACCCTCGAGCTGGGACAGCTCATAACATCCCATGGTTTGCAGTATCATCTCTACGCCGACGACACGCAGATCTACCTATCTGGACCTGACCTCACCTCCTTACTGACCAAAATCCCACAATGTCTGTCTGCTATTTCTGCTTTCTTCTCTGCTCGCTTTCTAAAACTGAACATGGACAAAACAGAATTCATCATCTTTCCCCTATCTCACTCTACCCCCCCACCAGACCTGTCCATCAACGTCAATGGCTGCTCACTTTCCCCAGTCCCGCATGCTCGGTGCCTTGGAGTGATCCTCGACTCTGTCCTCTCTTTCAAGCCACATGTCCAAACCCTTGCCTCATCCTGCCGTCTTAAACTCAAAAATATTTCCCGGATCCGTGCATTCCTTGACCATGAAACTACAAAAACACTAGTGCATGCCCTCATCATCTCCCGCCTCGACTACTGCAACCTCCTACTCTCTGGCTTTCCCTCTAGCACTCTGGCACCACTCCAATCCATCCTGCACTTTTCTGCCCGACTAATACACCTGTCTCCACGTTATTCCCCAGCCTCTACTCTCTGCCAAGCCCTTTATTGGCTTCCTATCGTCCAGAGGCTCCAGTTCAAAACCCTAACCATGACCTTGTCACGCTGTATAGCAGATATATATATGTGATGACAATAATCTATATCAAAAGGGCAACATACTATATAACATGTGCATAGCTATATGATAACATAGATTTACCTGACAGAAAGTCCAGTGGGTCAAAACGGAATCCGTTATACGCTGTCTCCGGCTAGAGGGTGACCGGGGTCTAAGCTGACCCTAACTGGGGTCCTAACTAATCCCTCAACCTGGAGGTACTGTTAAAGGTACAGAGGTCCAGGCCACCAGCGTAAACCCTGTCTCCTATCAATCCCTGCCAACTGTATTCTAGTCCTAAGAAGGACCCTGAATACCACCAAAGGGAATGACCAGGTAACGGTTAATGAACAGAAAGACATACAAGAAAGATAAGAAATAAAGTAAATAAAGTCTTACATACAACACTCACACACAGTAGGAACACCATAGGTCTCAGAGATAAACTATAAGCTGTAAGAGTAAAAACAACTAAGGAGCTCTTAGCTTAAGTATTCCCAGAACCGATCCAGTCTGCTAAACTATATGAATGCTTTCACCGGCATCCAACACCCAGACTGGCAGGAATATAAAGGAAACTAATTAGAACATAATCCAAAGCAGCCGGGCGAGGCTGAACCTAGTCTTAGCAAAGAGCTAGGTAAAATTAACTCTCTCATTACCAAACACAAAGAAACAGCAGCTCAGCTGTGAGAAGTCAGAATGTGCAATCGCGACGATCTTCGTGGCGATGCACCCATGACAGTACCCCCCCTTCTACGAGGGGCCTCCGGACCCTCATGACCAGGTCTGTCCGGGTAAGTTGTGTGAAAGGTCCGAACCAATCGATCTGCGTTATCATCAGACGCAGGGACCCACGTCCTCTCCTCAGGACCATACCCCCTCCAATGAACTTCCACGTTATCATTGATTACCACTGAAGGAGGAGGTAGAGGTGACGGTATGACTGGTGCCACATACTTTTTAAGTAATGACTTGTGAAACACATTATGAATTTTAAACGTAGGAGGGAGGTCCAGACGAAATGCCACAGGATTAATTATGGAACTGATCCTGTATGGCCCGATGAATCTGGGACCCAACCTCCAGGAGGGAACTTTAAGTTTTATATTCCTGGTAGACAACCACACCAGATCGTTCACCCTCAGATCTAGACCAGAAACTCTCCTCCTATCAGCCATCCGTTTGTAAGGGTTCTCCGTAACCTTCAGTCTTAAGCGATCTGGAACTATCAGTCTCCCTGGAAGTCCCACAGGGGCGTCCCCCTGAGCCCCCAATACCTCCCCCTCAAGCTCAGAGCATACAGCTGACACTACAACTCCCTCCTGAGGAATAGGAACCGGATCATCAGTCTTCCCGACCCCTGGGAAAGTACGAGATAAGGCATCAGGAAGCAACTTTATTGAGCAGTCATATGTGCGATGAGGAGGTAACTCTTTACACCCCTCCTCTGAGAACTTCTCCCAAAAGTCCTCCAGAAAAGGAGGCAAAGTCCTAGGCACAACCGCACCGATGACCGTGCTCATGCAGTTATTCTTGCAAAATTCACCCCACTGGCTTATCTTTCTGGATTGCCAATCAATCACTGGGTTATGTTTAGCCAACCAAGGAAGTCCCAACACAATAGGAGCAGGCAGACCCTCCAACACATAACAAGACAATTGCTCTTTATGTATTGCCCCTACTCGAAGATCTATGTTATGAACAGCTTGTACCAAGCTACCTTGACCAAGAGGTCTAGAATCAATAGAGAGTATAGGGACCGGTTTGGCCAATACACTCAGTTGCATACCATGCACCTGGGCAAACCGAGTGTCCACCAGATTAGCCCCGGACCCACTATCAAGAAAAATAGAAATCCTCTCAGTTCTAGTACCAATCACCACCTCCGCAGGCACGAGAAACTGAGAGGGATTTGGGGACGAAATACACACTCCCAGGTTAACTCCTTGGTTCAAAGAGGTCCGGGATGGACACCCCCCAACAAAATGTCCCTCTCTCCCGCAAAAGAAACACCTTCTAGTCTTGCGGCGCACCGCTGATTCCCTCCTACAAAATGATGTCCCTCCCAACTGCATGGGTTCCTCAGAACAGACCAGAGGAACCTCAGTATAAGGGACTTTAGTAGTAGGTGGAGTCATCACGGGGGGCGGAGTTACCTCGCGTCTTCCCCGAAGACGTCTATCAATGCGAATAGCGAGGGCCATAGCAGCCTCCAGTGATGGAGGAGAATCATACTGAGCCAACACATCTTTTAATTTGTCAGACAACCCTTGACAAAACTGGCTCCTAAGAGCAGGGTCATTCCACTGAGTATCTGTTGCCCATCTACGGAACTCAGAAGAATATTCCTCCGCTGGACGATTTCCTTGCCGTATTTTACGTAACCTTGTTTCAGCAAGGGAGACTCGATCCGGATCATCATATACCAGACCCAGGGCAGTAAAAAATCGATCCACTGACTGGAGATCTGGGGAGCCTGGAGGAATAGAGAACGCCCAAGATTGAGGATCCCCTTGTAAGAGCGAGATAACAATTCCCACCCTCTGCTCTTCACTCCCAGATGACCGAGGCCGCAGCCGAAAGTACAATTTACATGCCTCCCGGAAAGAAAAAAATTTGTCCCGCCCACCAGTGAACCTGTCCGGGAGAGCAACCTTAGGTTCAGATCTGGTTTGCTCCGGGGGGGACAAAACCTTGGACTTAATGTCTGCCAACTCCATGGACAATCCCTGCAACTGCCGGGCCAGCTGGGCTACTGGATCCATGATAGCTGGGGAGAATCTTTAGTAGGGCCGGTGAAAATGTCACGCTGTATAGCAGATATATATATGTGATGACAATAATCTATATCAAAAGGGCAACATACTATATAACATGTGCATAGCTATATGATAACATAGATTTACCTGACAGAAAGTCCAGTGGGTCAAAACGGAATCCGTTATACGCTGTCTCCGGCTAGAGGGTGACCGGGGTCTAAGCTGACCCTAACTGGGGTCCTAACTAATCCCTCAACCTGGAGGTACTGTTAAAGGTACAGAGGTCCAGGCCACCAGCGTAAACCCTGTCTCCTATCAATCCCTGCCAACTGTATTCTAGTCCTAAGAAGGACCCTGAATACCACCAAAGGGAATGACCAGGTAACGGTTAATGAACAGAAAGACATACAAGAAAGATAAGAAATAAAGTAAATAAAGTCTTACATACAACACTCACACACAGTAGGAACACCATAGGTCTCAGAGATAAACTATAAGCTGTAAGAGTAAAAACAACTAAGGAGCTCTTAGCTTAAGTATTCCCAGAACCGATCCAGTCTGCTAAACTATATGAATGCTTTCACCGGCATCCAACACCCAGACTGGCAGGAATATAAAGGAAACTAATTAGAACATAATCCAAAGCAGCCGGGCGAGGCTGAACCTAGTCTTAGCAAAGAGCTAGGTAAAATTAACTCTCTCATTACCAAACACAAAGAAACAGCAGCTCAGCTGTGAGAAGTCAGAATGTGCAATCGCGACGATCTTCGTGGCGATGCACCCATGACAGACCTACAAAGCCATCCACAATCTATCTCCTCCATACATCTGTGACATGGCTCCCGGTACATACCCACACGCAACCTTCGATCCTCTCAAGATCTCCTCCTCTACTCCCCTCTTATCTCTTCTTCCCACAACCGCATACAAGGCTTCTCCCGTGCCTCTCCCATACTCTGGAACTCTCTACCCCAACACATCAGACTCGCGCCTACCATGGAAACCTTCAAAAAGAACCTGAAGACCCACTTTTTCCGACAAGCCTACAACCTGCAGTGATCATCAGTCTACTGAACCACCGCACGACCAGCTCTAATCTCCTAGTTTATCCTCACCCATCCCTGTAGACTGTGAGCCCTTGCGGGCAGGGTCCACTCTCCTTCTGTACCTATGTGTGCCTTGTATTGCTCATGTTTATTGTACCTGTCTAAATTTGCCCCTCTTCACATGTAAAGCGCCATGGAATAAATGGCGCTATAAAAATGTATAATAATAAATAATAAAATAAATAAATTTGTGGAAATATTTTGATTCTGTACGGAAACAAAGGGTTTTCTCACAAATCTGTTAGAGTATACCCATTTATGGTGAGCACTGAATATCCAAGTACTGCACAACCTCCTTTAAAGAGTAACTAAACCTTTTATTATTTAAATAATTGTGTCCACCATGTAAAGTTATAAAGTTTGCTATTCACCTCATCAGTAGATTTGGCTTTTCCCTAGTCAAAGGTAGCCAAAGCAGTACTCCGTCTCTATGTACCGTAGTTGGATTGCGGACTCTCTCTGTGGAGGCGACAGCACCTTAAGAGTGCACTTGCTCTCTAGTGTAGAGCAGTCATTTGGTCTTCTACATAGTACAATCTGCAACAGAATGTTTTACTAGCAGAAGTAGCCTTTGCCTGCATTGTTCTGTGGCAAACACTGCTCATGTGGGTGTGGGGGTCCATGGGACAGTCACCTGCTCCCGTCTGCCAATCTGAGGCTGTCCACAAGTATATACTTTTGTAAACGGGCAGCACTTTTAAACATTAAGAAATCCAAGTGCAAAAAAAGCAGATGGTATCACAAAGCCTTAAAGGGAAACCTATTGATTAAAAGATAAAATAAAAAAAAAACAGGAAAATAAGAATATATCTTATTATACAAATCTGCTTCTTTCTACTTTTAGATTTATCACTTATTCTCAATTCACGGGTAAAATCTGTCTTCATTGAACACAGATGTTCACATGACTGAGATAGGAGATGGTGCTGTCAAGTTCTATGGTGAAGTGTAACTGTAGTTTCAGGAGAACGTGCAACAGAATGTCTGGTTTCTGACTTATAGCGCTTCAGTCATCCTGCCATCTCCGTAATGGGGAGACTTCGGGTACTACGTGAATGACGGAGAGAAGTCATCCACATACATGCAGTTAGAAGAAGCAGTGCTTGGGCCAGTCATTTTGTGCAAGTTTCTAATATTTGAAGGCGCCTTCTTCCAACAGTAATTTTAAGATCTCTCCACAGGTGTTCAATGGGGTTTAGATGCGAACGTATTGCTGGCCACTTCAGAACTCTCCAGCATTTTGTTTCTATCCATTTCTGGGTGCTTCTTGAATTATGTTTGGTGTCATTGTTCTGCTGGAAGATCCATGACCTAGGACATAAACCCAACTTTCTGCCAACGGGCACTATATTGCCACTCCAAATCCTTTGGTAATCTTTAGATTTCATGATGCCTTGTAGTCAATGCGCCCAGTCCATAAAACAAGTTCAAAACATCTTTAAACCTCCATCATATATACTGTAGGAACTCTGTTATTTTCTTTGTAGGTCTAAATCAGTATTCGGTAAACAGTAGAATGATGTGGTTTACCAAACAGCTCTGTCTTTATCTCATGTATCCACAAGACACTTTCCCAGGAGGACTTTGGCTTAGGCTACTTTCACACTTGCGTTTTTTTGCGCAGCGCATCTTGCGCTATCGGACGCATGCGCAATGTTCCCCTATCTTTAACATGGCGGGCGCAGGGTCTAGCGCTTGCACGCGTTCATGTGCGTTTGTCGTGCACTGCGCATTTTCCCAGTGTGCGCCCATACGCGCCAGACGCTACATGTTGCATTTTTTTTTCCGCCCAACCGCTTTAAAAAAACGCGTGCGCACGTGTGCGCATGCTATGCGCAAAAAATAACATTGCAGTCTATGGGGGCGCTGGCGTGCGCATGGCTTTGCGCTCGTCAGCGCTTTTGCACGCACGCGATTTTTCTGTAAATAATGGAGCCAGAGATGATGGAGGCAGAGATGATGGAGACAAAGATGATGGAGACAGAGATGATAGAGACAGATGATAGAAACAGAGATAATGGAGACAGAGATGATGGAGACAGAGATGATGGAGACAGAGATGATGGAGACAGATGATAGAGACAGAGATGATGGAGACAGATATGATAGAGACAGAGATGATAGAGCCAGAGATGATGGAGTCAGAGATGATAGAGCCAGAGTTGATGGAGACAGAGATGATAGAGCCAGAGATGATTGAGCCAGAGATGATAGAGACAGAGATGATGGAGGCAGAGATGATGGAGACAGAGATGATGGAGCCAGAGATGATAGAGCCAGAGATGATGGAGGCAGAGATGATGGAGACAGAGATGATGGAGCCAGAGATGATAGAGCCAGAGATGATGGAGGCAGAGATGATGGAGACAGAGATGATGGAGGCAGAGATGATGGAGGAAGAGATGATGGAGACAGAGATGATGGAGACAGAGATGATAGAGCCAGAGATGATGGAGGCAGAGATGATGGAGACAGCTGATGGAGGCAGAGATGATGGAGACAGCTGATGGAGGCAGAGATGATGGAGGCAGAGATGATAATGTGACAAATAGAAAACGCATGCGCCAAAAAAACGCAAACGCATGCAAAAACGCATGAAATCGCAGACAAACGCTGCGTTTCTTTGTCGAAATGCGCATGCTGATGCGACTAAATATTGCAGCGTTTACAAGCGTTTGCATGCGTTTTTTTAATGCGCTTCATGTGCGCTCGAAACGCAGCGCAAAAAAACGCAAGTGTGAAAGTAGCCTTACTCATGTACATTTTGACAACCTGCAGTCTAGCTTTTTTATGCCTCTGTGTCAGCAGTGGGGTTCTCCTGCCATATCATTTCACTTCACTCAAAAGTTGACTGATAGTTCACAGCGAACTTGATGCACACTGAGCCCGCAGGAAATCTGGACTATCCTGCATTGCAACCTTTCATCAATTTTTCTCTAGTATCCACCTTCAGGGAGGTTAGCTACAGTGCCATGGGTTGTAAATGTCTTGATTATGTAACGTACTGTGGAACCTGTGAACATAAAGATTTCTGGAGATGGACTTGTAATCTTGAAATTGTTGATATTGTTCAACAATTTTGGTTCTCAAGTCCTCATACAGTTCTCTTCTCTTTCTGTTCCCCATGCTTCATGTGGCACACACACAAACACACAATGCAAAGACTAAGTCAACTTCTCTCCTTTTTATATGGTTTCAGGTGTAATTTTCATATTGCCCACACTTGTTACTTGCCACAGGTAAGTTTGAACTAGCATCACATGCTTTAAACAAAGTTGTTCATCCCCAATTTTGTCTGACACATTTTTGGGGTTGTGTGTAAAATGATGTCCAATTTGCCTTGTTTACACTGTGTTGTTCCAATACACTCAAAAGGAAAATAAAACATGTGCAACTGCAATAATAATAATCTTTATTTATATAGCGCCATCATATTCCGCATCGCTTTACAGTTTAACAGTTTCAAAACAGAAGTCATAAGTAACAACGTTAACAATACAATAATTAAAGCAAAATAAGACGACCCTGCTCGTGAGAGCTTACAATCTACAATGAGGTGGGGGAGATACAAAGTACAGGTGTGTATATACAATGGTGCATTTACAATGATGGTCCAGCAATCTTGAGGGAGTGAGAGATGGATGGAGATAGTGAATGGGCTACACACACACACTTAAACATAGAATGACTTTGATTAGTGAATGTGATAGGCCGCTCTGAACAAATGTGTTTTGAGGGAGCGCCTGAAACCGTGCAAATTGTGGGGTAGAGCATTCCAGAGGATTGGCGCAGCGCGTGAGAAGTCTTGGAGTCGGGAGTGGGAGGTACGGATTAATGCAGAGGTTAGTCGAAAGTCGTTTGTGGAGCGCAGCAGTCGGTTAGGCCGATAGATAGAAATGAGGGAGGAGATGTGGGGGGGTGCTGCACTGTGGAGAGCTTTGTGGGTGAGAACAAGTACTTTGAATCGGATCCTATAATGAATAGGCAGCCAGTGTAAGGACTGGCGAAGAGCGGACGCGTCCGAGTACCGATTAGCCAGATGGATGACCCTGGCTGCTGCATTAAGGATGGACTGGAGAGGGGATAGTCGAGTAATGGGGAGGCCAAATAATAGAGCGTTGCAGTAGTCCAGTCGGGAGTGGATCAATGCTACAGTGAGGGTTTTTGTTTCCATGGTGAGAAAAGGGCGGATTCTAGAGATGTTCTTTAGGTGTAGGCGGCAAGAGCGGGCAAGAGATTGTATATGGGAGGTGAAGGAGAGATTGGTGTCAAACATAACACCCAGACAGCGAGCCTGCTGCCGGGTTGTTATTATGGTGCCACCGACGGAGAGGGAAATGTCAGATTTAGGGAGGTCAGTAGATGGCGGGAGCAGAAAAAGTTCAGTTTTGGAGAGGTTGAGTTTCAGATAGACATGATGTTGGAGACTGCGGACAGACAGTCGGTGGCGTTCTGTTGTACAGCGGGGGTAAGGTCGGGGGATGACGTGTATAGTTGTGTGTCATCAGCATAAAGATGGTACTGAGAGCCAAATCTGCTGATGGTCTGTCCAATTGGGGCCGTGTAGAGAGAGAAGAGGAGGAGGCCAAGGACTGAGCCCTGGGGTATACTGACAGTGAGAGGAAGAGGAAATGACGTGGAGCCAGAGAACAAAACACTGAAGGAGCGGTCAGAAAGATAGGAAGAGAACCAGGAGAGAACAGTGTCCTTAATACCTA
>JARQOD010006815.1:0-41337 GCA_033576555.1 Oophaga sylvatica | reverse complement strand
TTTTATCCTGTTGTCCATGTAAAAATGAAAAAATTGATGCTAAAAGAAAATTTTTGTTGGAAAAATTAAAATGTCCATTTTTTCCTTCCATGTTGCTTTAGTTCCTGTGAAGCACCTGAAGGGTTAATAATCTTCTTGAATGTAGTTTTGAGTAGCTTGAGGGGTGCAGTTTTTATAAAGGTGTCACTTTTGGGTATTTTCTGCCATATAGACCCCTCAAAGTGACTTCAAATGTGAGGTGGTCCCTAAAAAAATGGTTTTGTAAATTTTGCTGTAAAAATGAGAAATCGCTGGTCAACTTTTAACCCTTATAACTTCCTAACAAAAAAAAATGTTGTTCCCAAAATTGTGCTGATGTAAAGTAGACATGTGGGAAATGTTATTTATTAAATATTTTGTGCCACATAACTCTCTGGTTTAACAGAATAAAAATTAAAAATTTAAAAATTACAAAATTTTCAAAATTTTCGCCAAATTTCCATTTTTTTTCACAAATAAACGCAAAAATTGTCGACCTAAATTTACCACTAACATGAATCCCAATATGTCACGAAAAAACAATCTCAGAATCGCTAGGATCCGTTGAAGCGTTCCTGAGTTATTACCTCGTTTTGGTGACTGTCCGGCAACTAAGATTCCTACCTGTGGATCGCCAAGCTCCCGGCGTCCACATGCAACCAACAGCCTGGTAACATTGACCTCTAGCTTAATACCTCTAAGCCTTGTACCTTATTGTTATATTTTACTGCAAATCCACTGTAATTCCGTTGTATAGTTTACTGTATATTTATGTAATTATCTAGTGCTCCCTTAAGGCAATTAAACCATAAAATTAATTTTGTGCTGATGCTTTTACTCTGATCACGAATCTTAGAATACCCAGTGGGTAACAGGACATCCTCCCCGGCGGCCATTTGCTCTAGGTGCAGTTCCCTTACTGACCTGAGAGACAAAGGGGGCGCCGGAGAGCTGTGACTGTGTAGTTACGTCACATTGGTGACGTGGGACGAACCGGGTTTTCTTCACAGTCATGAACAAGAATGAAGTCACCACACCTCTGCACCACATCTTTACTGAAAAAAAACATGTAGAAATTTTTGCAAATTTATTAAAAAAGAAAAGTTGAAATATCACATAGTCATAAGTATTCAGACCCTTTGCTCAGACACTCATATTTAAGTCACATGCTATCCATTTCCTTGTGATCCTCCATGAGATGGTTCTACTCCTTCATTGGAGTCCAACTGTGTTTAATTAAACTAAGAGGACTTGATTTGTAAAGGCACACACCTGTCTATATAAGACCTCACAGCTCACAGTGCATGTCAGACCAAATGAGAATCATGAGGTTAAATGAACTGGCCAAGGAGCTCAGAGACAGAATTGTGTTGTGAATGGGCTTGAGATGAGTTCTGAGCAGAGGCTCCCTCTGGTGGTTACAAGCGGTGCTGGTCTGTCCAGTGAAGATTGTGAGGATTGGGAATCAGGTGTTACTGACTGGTCTTATATAAGGGAGTCACCTTCCCATCAAGGTTGCCGGTGATCAATTGTTCTGGTCTCAATCCTTGAATCCTGTTTCCCTTGTAGCCTGCTGTGTCGTGTCTGCATCTCCTGCTATCAGATAAAACATTTTCTTCTTTTTGTTTTTGTGCTAGATTTTTGCATTTTGTCCTGCACTTCTATGGGGGCCTTCAGGGTCCCCTCCGGGGGCTTTTGCCCTCTCAGTTAGTTCAGCCACTGATGTTTGTACTTTTGCTTTTTGCAGTTTTTTCAGTGGCTGCTGTTTTGATTTTGTTACACCAGAGAACTAATTTAGGTGGTAGAGGTCGTGTGATCTCAGGTGTTTTTGAAATTAGTAGAGTTGGTGCTTTTCAGGGTTTTCTGGGATTGCAGTAAGTACCCTTCCTATCCTTTTCTATTTAGTTAGTTTGGGCCCCAGCGTTTGCTCATGCTATTTTCTTTCTGTGTCAGTGTTTCTTCTTGTCTAACCGCCATTACATGTTTGGGGGCTTTCTATTATCTTTGGGGTTCTGCTCCGGGGCAGATAGCTTTCCTATTTCTATCTTTAGGTGTAATTAGTTTCTCAGGCTGTGACAAGGCGTCTAGGACCAACGTAGGAACGCTCCACGGCTGCCTCTAGTTGTGGTGGTTAGTCAGGGTACTGCAATCTCATAGATTCCAACTGCTCTGGGGTATTGCCTTTTTACCTGCACTCATCAGCTACCAAATCATAACAGAATTGTGGCAAGGCACAGATCTGGCCAAGGTTAAAAAATAATTTCTGCAGTACTCAAGGTTCCTGACAGCCCAGTGGCCTCCAAAATCCTTAAATGGAAGATGTTTCGGACCACCAGAAGTCTTCCTAGACCTGGCAGTCTTGCCACACTGAGCAATCGTGGGAGAAGAGCCTTGGTGAGAGATGTAAAGAAGAACCACAATATCACTGTTGCTGAGCTCCACAGATGCAGTAGGGAGATGGGAGAAAGTTCCACAAAGTCAACTATCACTGCAGCCCTCCACCAGTCGGGCCTTTATGGCAGAGTGGCCCGACGGAAGCCTCTCCACAGTGCTAGCCATATGAAAGCCCGCATAGAGTTTGCTAAAAAATACATGAAGGACTCCCAGACTATGAATAATAAGATTCTCTGGTCTGATGAGACGAAGATAGAACTTTTTGGTGATAATTCTAAGCGGCCTGTGTGGAGAAAACCAGGCACTGCTCATCGCCTGCCCAATACAATCCCAACAGTGAAACATGGTGGTGGCAGCATCATGCTATGGGGGTGTTTTTCAGCTGCAGGGACAGGATGACTGGCTGTAATTGAAGGAAACATGAATGCGGCCAAGTACAGAGATATCCTGGATGAAAACCTCTTCCAGAGTGCTCTGGACCTCAGACTTCACCGAAGGTTCACCTTCCAACAAGACAATAACCCTAAGCACACAGCTAAAATAACAAAGGAGTGGCTTCAGAACAACTCTGTGACCATTCTTGACTGGTCCAGCCAGATCTCTTGAGAGACCTGAAAATGGCTGTTCACCAACGTTCACCATCCAACCTGACGGAATTGGAGAGGATCTGCAAGGAAAAATGGCAGAGGATCCCCAAATCCAGGTGTAAAAAACTTGTTGCATCATTCCCAAGAAGACTCATGGCCGTACTAGCTCAAAAGGGTGCTTCTACTCAATACTGAGCAAAGGATCTGAATACTTATGACCATGTGATATTTCAGTTTTTGTATTTTAATAAATTTGCAAAAATTTCTGCATTTCTGTTTTTTTTCCAGTCGAGATGGGGTGCAGAGTGTACATTAATGAGAAAAAAATGAACTGTTTTGAATTTACCAAATGGCTGCAATGAAACAAAGAGTGAACAATTTAAAGGGGTCTGAATACTTTCTGTACCCACTGTATAATTAATCACCTATGTTCAATGTGAGGATAATATGTCCCCTCTCTGGCAATGTGTTTATGGATTTTAATTTTGTCAGTACAATATTGTCTTTTATGTAAAAGAATGTAGCAACTATAATTCTGTCTTGTAGAGTAATGTTTTTGTATATAATACTGCCCCCTATATACAAAAATATAAGTGCCATAATTTTGAAAATAGTAATGAAAGGAAAACCTTCTGTAGTCCGCTTACCTATATGGAGATCTGTTGTGAACACTCTGAATTTGACTTCTGAGTTTGGGCTACCCCTGGTGGCTGCTGATAGTAATGAAGCTGCCTTGGCTAACAGAAGTCTATCACCTGGGGCGAGGATTGGCAATCAGGTGTTACTGACTGGGGAGATATAAGTGAGCAACCTCACCGCCGGTGATTTGTTTCTTCCTGGTCCCTTTTGGAAGTCAGCTTGCTTCCTGCTTTGTCCTGCAACTTTCAGATAAGTTATTTGCTGTTTATTTCTTTGGCATTTGTTTTCCCTTTTGTCTATCTCATTTTTCTGCCCTTCTGGAGTTAGGACAGCCAGGTTCCCCTGCAGGGGCCTGCACTGGACTCTGTTTCTCATTTGCCACAGTTTATGTATTTTCAGTTCCCTGTTATTTCAGTATCTGCTGATTTGCTATCAGTTCACACCTGAGACTGTTTATGTATTTTCAGTTCCATGTTATTTCAGTATCTGCTGATTTGCTATCAGTTCACACCAGAGTTCTGATCTAGCGGGGGAGAGATCGTGTAGTCTCAGTATTTTTGCATATCAGACGTGTTGGAATTTTCTTAGAGTTTTTGCTGGATTGCAGACAGTATTCTTTCCTGTCCTGTTCTATCTAGACAGTTTGGGCCCCAGCTTTTGCTTGCGCTATTTTCTGCCTGTGTTTGTATTTCATCTTGTCTCACCGCCAATATGTGTTTGGTGGCTACCTATTCCTTTGGGGGCTCTACTCCGGGGCAGTTAGCTTTCCCCTTTCTCTCTTTAGGCTTAGTTTACTCTCCGGCTGTGTCGAGGCGTCTAGGGCACCGTTTGCACGTCCCACGGCTACTTCTAGTTGTGCTGTCAGTTTAGGAGCCTGCCATCCGCTAGTTACCAACCTCTCTGGGTTTCTGGTTGCCTGGCCTGTTTTTGCGACTGTCCTCCTCGGCTACCAAATCATAATAGAGATCACTGCACGGAAGCTTGTGGTGCAAGAAGGATTTGTAGAGAAGGATGAATTTCCAGCTTCAGGTTCTTCCATAAAAAGCCATAGTTTATTCAATGTAAAACAAAAAGGACAACTTCATCACCACACCGATAATAAATACATATAAAATTAGAAGCAAACTCCTTCAGACGCTTGTCTTTAGTCATTGCATATGACTATTATAATACTGGGTGGAATGATTTGCAGAAAACAACTTTAGTTATACAAATAAACATGACAATGTTTAGTATCTCATACCTACTAAGTGTGATATATCATTTTGGTTTACAGGGCCATGTATTATTATTATTGATGAGCGAACGTGCTCAGATAAGTTGTTATAAGGTCACGCTTTGTGAGCTAACTGAGCGACTTCAGTGTGTGCATAAAATGTTTGAGTCCCCGCGGCTGCATGTCTCACGGCTGTAAGACAGCCATAACACTTGCAGGGATTCCCTGTTTGTTAGGCAATCCCTGCATGTGTTGTGTCTGTCGAACAGCCGCGAACCATGCAGGCTCGAGGACTCAAACTTATTTTTTGAACACTCTCAGTTAGAACATGAGCATGATCGTATAACGCCTTATCCGAGCACGTTCGCTCATCACTAATTATTGTGACGTGTCTTGGATTGAGCTACAGGTCCTGGAAATCCTGTTCTCATTTACATTCCTGCTGTGTCCCATTCACTGCCTAACAAGGTATTTTGTGTCATGGTAACTTGAAATTAACCAGGCTCTGGGCAAGAGGCCCAGGGAAAGTATCACATGGGGGAGTCCTAGGATTCACATTAAAAGAGGAGAGGGACTGCAGGGGTTCAAATACCCAGAGTTACCAGAGTTATACATGTGAATATTCATACACACAATGCCAAGAGCACCCACATATCATTCGCACTTCATGTCCTCTTTCTTGTGCATTTAAAGGGGGATTTTAAAGAATAATTCCACTGTACAATAATCTCTGCAATTACAATCCTCCTGGAATGTGAAGTAATACTGTAAATCCTTTGCTTTAATATTCGTCTCGGATCTCACAGTTACATTATGTTTTTTCTCTCCACAACTTTTTTTTTTTTTTAGACTGCAGTGCATTGTGAGTAGACTTCAGCGAATTTCGGTTGCCGAATCTGAATTTGCCATATTCGTACCCTATTTGTGCTGAATTTTATGTTTGACGATCGATTCCGAACATATTCGGTCATTTCTGCTCCAGTTGACTGTAATGACGTTCGGCTTTGTTCTGCCAATATTGCAAATACAATATTCGCCGCTAATCGTAATCGGAACCGAATTTTGAAAAATTCGCTCAACTTTAATTGTGAGAGCTCAGCTGGCAGAATTCATTCTCTGCTAGGACCTATGAGTGGCCGAGGTGCATGGCTAATGTCATCAACCTCAAGCAACACATGTGCAAATGAAAGGCTGGATACAAACATTAGCATAAAGTTTGCAAAATATGTAATTTTTCAGCTTTTTCTAACGCAGTTATTATCTTCAGATCAGCAAAACATCTGAGCACAGTTATAGAGGAGAGTGAACTGAGATGAGCAGGTGGAAAATGAAATATGTATAAGGTGATGGAAAGTCCCCAGTGCAGGCAGATGGCCCAAATAATAGGAAAGAGCAGTCCTCCAGCCATAAAGGACGGTTGCAGATTAGTGAGCAAGTTCAGACATATATCTATGTATAATAGTCATAATATTCTTGTACATAGGAGCAGTATTATAGTAGTTATATTCTGGTACCTAGGGGGCAGAATTATAGTAGTTACCGTATATTTTTGTACATAGGGGCTGTATTATAGGAGTTATATTCTTGTATATAGGAAACAGTATTATAGTAGTTATATTCTTGTATATAGGAAACAGTATTATAGTAGTTATATTCTTGTATATAGGGAGCAGTATTATAGTAGTTATACTTGTTTTCCACCATAATTTGCAAAATAAATCTTGCCAAATCAGATAAGGTTATTTTCTGGATTTGTTTTCTCATTTTGTCTCTCATTGTTGTGGTCTACCTATGATGTCAATTACAGGCCTCTTTCATCTTTTTAAGTGGGAGAACTTGCACAATTGGTGGCTGACTAAATCCTTTTTTTCTCCACTGTATGTGTGTGTGTCACTGATATATCTATATATATATATATATATATATATATATATATATATAATACACACTGCTGAAAAAAATAAGGGAACACTTAAACAACAGAATATAACTCCAAATAAATCAAACTTCTGTGAAATCAAACTGTCCACTTAGGAAGCAACACTGATTGACAATCAATTTCACATGCTGTTGTGGAAATGGAATAGACAATAGATGGAAATTATTGGCAGTTATCAAGACCCACTCAATAAAGGAGTGTTTCTGCAGGTGGGAACCACAGACCACATCTCAGTACCAATGCTTTCTGGCTGATGTTTTGGTTACTTTTGAAGATTGGTTGTGCTTTCACACTCGTGGTAGCATGAGACGGACTCTACAACCTACAGAAGTTGATCAGATAGTGCAGCAGGAGGAACACTGCCAGAGCCCTGCAAAATGACCTCCAGCAGGCCACAAATGTGTCTGGACAAACGGTTAGAAACCGACTCCATGACCAACACCGTGCAGGACGCTTGGCATTTGCCACAGAACACCAGGATTGGCAAACTCGCCACTGGCGCCCTGTGCTCTTCATAGATGAAAGCAGGTTCACACTGAGCACATGTGACAGAGTCTGGAGACGCCGTGGAGAGCAATCTGCTGCCTGCAACATCCTTCAGCATGACCGATTTGGCAGTGAGTCAGTAATGGTGTGGGGTGGCATTTCTTTGGAGGGCCGCACAGCGCTCCATGTGCTCGCCAGAGGTAGCCTGACTGCCATTAGGTACCGAGATGAGATCCTCAGAACCCTTGTGAGACCATACGCTGGTGCGGTTGGCCCTGCGTTCCTCCTAATGCAGGACAATGCCAGACCTCATGTGGCTGGAGTGTGTCAGCAGTTCCTGCAAGATGAAGGCATTGAAGCTATGGACTGGCCCGCCCGTTCCCCAGACCTGAATCCAATGGAGCACATCTGGGACATCATGTCTCCCTCCATCCACAGACTGTCCAGGAGTTGGCGGATGCTTTAGTCCAGGTCTGAGAGGAGATCCCACAGGAGACCATCCGTAACCTCATCAGGAGCATGCCCAGGCATTGTAGGGAGGTCATAAAGGCACGTGGAGGCCAAACACAAAACTGAGCCTCATTTTGATTTGTTTTAAGGACATTACAACAAAGTTGGATCAGCCTGTAGTGTTTTTCCACTTTAATTTTGGGGGGACTCCAAATCCAGGCCTCCATTGGTTAAGAAATTTGATTTCCATTTATGATTTTTGTGTGATTTTGTTGTCAGCACATTCAACATTGTACGGAACAAAGTATTCAATGAGAATATTTCATTCATTCAGATCTAGGATGTGTTATTTGAGAGTTCCCTTTATTTTTTTTGAGCAGTATATATATATAATATATATATATATATATATACAGTATCTATAATATAACGGTAGGAGCCTCACTCTGTCCGAGCCTTTATAGACTGCGCAAGCGCGATGCGCCTGTGCAGTCTGGCTCCAGACAGAAGAGGGCGTCCAGCTGTTACAGGTAAGAGGAGTGTGTATGGCGCCGGAGATGGCGGTACGCGTAGACACTGAATGCATACCGCGATCTCCGGCGCCATACTTACATACTTGACTGTTATGATTTGGTAGCTGAGGAGAGCAGGCAAAAAAGGCAATATACCAGAGAGGTTGGAATCTACTGGATTGCAGTACCCTGACTAACCACCACAACTAAAGGCAGCCGTGGAGCTTACCTACGTTGGTCCTAGACGCCTCGTCACCGCCTGAGAAGCTAACTACACCTAAAGATAGAAAGAGGAAAACTATCTGCCCCGGAGCAGATCCCCAAAGAACATAGGAAGCCCCCAAACATGTAATGGCGGTTAGACAAGAGGAAATACAGACACAGACAGAAAATAGTATGAGCAAACGTTGGGGCCCAATCTTACTAGAAAGAAAAGGATAGGAAGGACACTTACTGCAATCCAAAAAACCCTAAAAAAATACCAACTCACTAATTGCAAAAACACCTGAGATCACATGACCTCTACCACCTAAATTAGTTCTCTGGTGTAACAAAACTAAGCAGCAGCCACTGAAAAAACTGGAAAAGGCAAATGAACAAATAACAGTGGCTCAGATAAACCGAGAGGAGCACAAGCCCCGGAGGGGACCTGGCTGACCTCCACAGAAGTGCAGGACAACATGCAAAAAGCAAGCACAAAAATAAAAGCAGAAAATATCTTATCTGTTAGCAGAAGATGCAGGCAAGACACAGCAAGCTTCCAAGTGAACCAGGTACCAAAGTTGGCAACCCTGATGGGAGGGAACCTTCCTTATATAAGACCAGTCTGTAACACCTGATTGCCAATCTTCACAATCTTCATTGAATAGTTCAGTACTGTTTGTAACCACCAGAGGGAGCTTTGCTCAGAATTCATTTCTAACACATTCACAACAGTACCCCCCCCTTGAGAAGGGGTCACCAAACCCTCATTTGGGCAACCAGGTCGGTCAGGATGAGCTCTGTGATACGCACGGATCAGTCTCCTAGCATGGATGTCCGAAGCAAACACCCAAGAATTGTCCTCCTGACCATAACCTCTCCACTTAACCAAATACTGGAGTTTCCGTCTAGAAAAACGAGAATCCAATATTTTCTCAACCACATACTCCAGATTGCCCTCAACCAAAACAGGGTCAGGAGGCGCAGCCATAGGAACCACTGGCTCGACAAACCTCTTCAATAAGGACTTGTGGAACACGCTATGGATCTTAAATGTCCCTGGAAGAAGTAAACGAAAGGAAACAGGATTAAGAATCTCCATGATCTTATAAGGTCCAATGAACCTAGGCTTAAACTTAGGAGATGCAACTCTCATAGGGATATTTCTTGAGGACAACCAGACCAAGTCCCCCACTTCAAACCGAGGACCATCAGTCCTATGCCGGTTGGCAAACCGCTGGGCCCTCTCCTGAGAGAGGGACAACCTCTCCACTACCTGGTCCCAAATCTGCTGCATACGCTCCACAACAGAGTCAACACTTGGACAGACAGAAGCCTCCGTCTGTCCCGAAGAAAATCGAGGGTGAAATCCAAAATTGCAGAAAAATGGAGACATCAAAGTGGCAGAGCTAGCCCTATTATTAAGAGCAAACTCAGCCAAAGGCAAAAAAGAGACCCAGTCATCCTGATCAGCAGACACAAAGCATCTCAGATAAGTCTCCAATGTCTGGTTTGTTCTCTCAGTTTGTCCATTGGTCTGAGGATGAAAAGCCGAGGAGAAAGACAATTGAACACCAAGTTTAGAACAAAAAGTCTGTTATGTTTCGGTAGCTGAGGAGTGCAGGTAAAAAAGGCAATACACCAGAGAAGTTGGAATCTATGAGATTGCAGTACCCTAATTAACCACCACAACTAGAGGCAGCCGTGGAGCGTTCCTACGTTGGTCCTAGATGCCTCGTCACAGCCTGAGAAACTAACTACACCTAAAGATAGAAAGAGGAAAGCTATCTGCCCCGGAGCAGATCCCCAAAGAACATAGAAAGCCCCCAAACATGTAATGGCGGTTAGACAAGATGAAATACTGACACAGACAGAAAATAGTATGAGCAAACGTTGGGGCCCAAACTACCTAAATAGAAAAGGCTAGGAAGGGCACTCACTGCAATCCCAAAAAACCCTGAAAAGCACCAACTCTACTAATTTCAAAATCACCTGAGATCACACGACCTCTACCACCTAAATTAGTTCTCTGGTGTAACAAAATCAAAACAGCAGCCACTGAAAAAACTGGAAAAAGCAAAAGTACAAACATCAGTGGCTGAACTAAACTGAGAGGGCAAAAGCCCCCGGAGGGGACCCTGAAGGCCCCCACAGAAGTGCAGGACAAAATGCAAAAATCAAGCACAAAAATAAAAAGAAGAAAATGTCTTATCTGTTAGCAGGAGATGCAGACACGACAAAGCAGGCTACAAAGGAAACAGGACTCAAGGATTGAGACCAGAACAATTGATCACCGGCAACCCTGATGGGAAGGCGACTCCCTTATATAAGACCAGTCAGTAACACCTGATTCCCACTCCTCACAATCTTCACTGGACAGTCCAGTACCGCTTGTAACCACCAGAGGGAGCCTCTGCTCAGAACTCATTTCAAGTCCATTCACAACGGTACCCCCCCCTTGAGGAGGGGTCACCGAACCCTCACTTGAGCAACCAGGTCGGTCAGGATGAGTTCTATGATACGCACGGATGAGTCTCCTAGCATGGATGTCCGAAGCAAACACCCAAGAATTGTCTTCCTGACCATAACCTCTCCACTTAACCAAATACGGGAGTTTCCGTCTAGAAAAACGAGAATTCAATATTTTCTCAACCACAAACTCCATATTGCCCTCAACCAGAACAGGGTCAGGAGGCAAAGCAGTAGGAACCACTGGCTCAACAAACCTCTTCAACAAGGACTTGTGGAACACGTTATGGATCTTAAATGTCCCTGGAAGAAGCAAACGAAAAGAAACAGGATTAAGAATCTCCATGATCTTATAAGGTCCAATGAACCTAGGCTTAAATTTAGGAGATGCCACTCTCATAGGAATATTTCTTGAGGACAACCAGACCAAGTCCCCCACTTTAAAACCGAGGACCATCAGTCCTATGCCGGTTAGCAAACCGCTGGGCCCTCTCCTGAGAGAGGGACAACCTCTCCACTACCTGGTCCCAAATCTGTTGCATACGCTCCACAACAGAGTCAACACCTGGACAGACAGAAGCCTCCGTCTGTCCTGAAGAAAATCGAGGGTGAAACCCAGAATTACAGAAAAATGGAGACATCAAAGTGGCAGAGCTAGCCCTATTATTAAGAGCAAACTCAGCCAAAGGCAAAAAAGAGACCCAGTCATCCTGATCAGCAGACACAAAGCATCTTAGATAAGTCTCCAATGTCTGGTTTGTTCTCTCAGTTTGACCATTGGTCTGAGGATGAAACGCCGAGGAGAAAGACAATTGAACACCAAGTTTAGAACAAAAGGTCCTCCAAAATCTGGAAACAAACTGGACTCCTCTGTCAGACACAATGTTCTCAGGAATGCCGTGTAAACGAACCACGTGCTGAAGGAACAAAGGCACCAATTCAGAGGAGGAAGGCAACTTAGGTAATGGCACAAGATGTATCATCTTGGAAAACCTATCACAAATCACCCAGATGACGGTCATTCTCTGAGAAACAGGGAGGTCGGAAATTAAATCCATAGAGATATGGGTCCATGGTCTCTTGGGCACAGGCAATGGCATCAACAAACCTCTAGAGCGAGAGCAAGGCTTGGAGCGAGAGCAAGTCCCGCAGGACTGCACAAATTCCCTGACATCACGAGACAAGGTAGGCCACCAAAAGGACCGACTAACCAAGTCTCTGGTACCAAAAATTCCGGGATGCCCAGCCAACGCGGAACAATGAATCTCAGACATCACACTCTTTTTCCACTGGTCCGGGACAAACAATTTTCCAACAGGGCAGCGCTCGGGCCTATCCTCCTGACACCCCTCCAGAGCAAGTCTCAAATTGGGTGAGATGGCGGAAAGAACTACACCCTCTTTCAAAATAACAGAAGGATCAGATAATGCAGGAGAGTCCGCAAGGAAACTCCTCGAGAGGGCATCCGCCTTAACATTCTTAGTGCCAGGAAGAAAGGAAACCACAAAATTAAAACGTGTGAAAAACAAGGCCCACCTGGCCTGTCTAGGATTGAGTCGCTTGGCAGATTCCAGATAAACTAGATTCTTATGGTCCGTAAGGACCACCACCTGATGTTTGGCTCCCTCCAGCCAATGTCTCCACTCTTCAAAAGCCCACTTCATGGCCAGTAACTCCCGATTACCCACGTCATAATTACGTTCAGTAGGAGAAAATTTTCGAGAGAAAAAGGCACAAGGGTTACTTTTAGAGGTCTCTGGATCTTTTTGGGACAAAACGGCACCTGCCCCAATTTCAGAGGCATCAACCTCCACCTGAAATGGCAGAGAAATATCAGGCTGCCGTAGAACAGGAGCAGAAGTGAATCTCTGCTTAAGTTCCTGAAAGCAGAGACTGCCTCAGGAGGCCAATTCACCACATCAGAACCCTTTCTGGTCAAATCAGTCAATGGTTTAACAATAACCGAGAAATTACCAATAAATTTACGATAAAAATTGGCAAAACCCAAAAATCTATGAAGAGCCTTTAATGAAGTAGGTTGGACCCAATCACAGATGGCCTGAACCTTGACCGGGTCCATTTCAATAACAGATGGGGACAAAATGAATCCCAGAAATGAGATCCTCTGTACGCCAAAAAGACACTTTGATCCCTTCACATACAGAGCATTCTCTCTCAAAATCTGGAATACAGTTCGAACATGTTTCACATGAGTGTAATGTAAGGAGTACAGTTCATATAGTGTCTTGTGCTTGGGTGCGATGAAAACACAGGAGTCACAGGTTTGATATAGAAGGTCTTGTATTACTTCATACAAGTGGCAATAATAGTCACATAGTTTGCAGATACAAAAGCAGGAGACACAGCAGGCCAGAGTAACTTAAGCTCAGCAATCTCTCTCCAACACAGGTTCAGGATCTCTTCTCTGTTACCATAAGTCCATGCAAACGTGGATTTATCAAATAGCAAGGTTCCAAAGTCCATGAGTGTTCCAAAGTTCCACAATAGGAAATAACTGGAGTACAAGGTTCAAGGCTTCCAGGAGTCAGGTCACAGGTTCACTGCAGGCTTGATTCTGAAGCACTGATTGCTCAGCTGTGGCTGCTTAAGAAGCAAGAGGGAGAGAATCAGGGCGGGAACATGCAAGCTGGAAACTCCATATTGACTGAGGGCAAGACCACTGCAGCAAGACAGAAAGTAAAATGGCTGACGGAAAAACTGAGTTTCAGGAACATGTACACAGAACCTTACATTACTCCCCCCTTAGGGACAACCTCCGGATGACCTCAGACCAGGCTTGTGTGGGTACCTCTGATGAAACTGACGGAGCAAGCGAGGAGCATTAACGTTATTGACTGGTTCCCATGAGTTGTCCTCCACTGGGTAGCCCTGCCATTTAATCAAATATTGTAACTGATTTCTATACAACCTGGAATCTAGAATCCTTTCCACCACAAATTCTTCCTGACCATCGACTAGCACTGGGTCAGGGCAAGGAGAAGAACGTCCAGGAAACGTATTGGGTGTCGCAGCCTTTAGTAGAGATACATGAAAGACAGGGTGGATTCTCATAGTTCTGGGCAGTTGAAGACGACAAGCGACAGCACTTATAATTTTACTGATTTTATAAGGTCCAATGTATTTATGTCCCAACTTAGATGATGGAATTCTTAACTTAAGATTTCTGGTTGACAGCCAGACCAGGTCTCCTACCTTGAAAGCTGGTGCAGGTTTACGAAATTTATCTGCGGCTTTCTTGTACCTTTCCTGAGCCAATTCCAGATTTCCCTTAAGAAGATCCATATTCTTTTGTAAAGACGTGATTCTTTCAGCCACTGCTGGCAAAGGCGTTTCTATGGGAAATCGAGGAAGAATATTAGGATGATAACCTAAATTGGAGAAAAAAGGAGACTGCTTAGTGGAGGCGCTCTGAGAGTTGTTATAAGAGAACTCAGCCAGTGGAAGTAGATCCACCCAATCATCCTGTAGGTGGCAGATAAAGCAGCGAAGATACTGCTCCAGGGTCTGATTGGTTCGTTCCGTCTGTCCATTAGTCTGAGGATGAAAAGCAGAAGAAAGGTTCACTTTAATGTCCAATGCTGCACAGAAATTTTGCCAAAACCTTGAAGTGAATTGCACCCCTCGATCCGAAATAACCTCATCTGGTACTCCATGTAAACGAAACACATTTCTAATCATCAAATCTGATGTCTGTCTTGCAGTGGGTAAGCCGACACAAGGGATAAAATGAGCTGCTTTTGTTAAACGATCAACCACCACTAGAATGGTGTTCTTCCCTTGAGAGGTTGGTAACTCCACAATGAAGTCCATAGAAATGGATCCCCACGGGCGGGACGGGGTGGGAAGGGGTTGCAACAGACCAGTTGGTGAGGAGCGGGGTGTTTTGCATCTTGCACAGACTTCACATGAAGTGACATAGTTTAAAACATCCTTCTTACAAGTGGGCCACCAAAAGAAACGAGAAAGAAATTCCTGTGTCTTTAGAATTCCTCTATGCCCAGCTATCTTGGAATTGTGAATGAGTTGCAATACTCTTAATCTGACTGTTTCAGGAATATACAGACGTTGTCCCTGAATCCACACACCATTCTTAAAGACAAGACTTACGTCCCTTGGGGGTTGTGCCAAAAAGGAATCCGCATGGTATGCTTCCTTGATGTCCTTAAGTAGGTGTCAAGATCCCGTCTGGGTTGGAGCCGATGTTACTGCAAACACTAGGGGAAGCAGAGGCAGGTAGCGTAGTCAGATGGCAGCCGGAGGTCGGTACACAGGAAAGCAGTGTTTGTAGCAATGGATCAGGCGGATAACGTAGTCAGGTGGCAGCCGGAGGTCGGTACACAGGAAAGGCAGTTCGGTAACAGAGGAGCAGGCAGATAACGTAGTCAGGTGGCAGCCGGAGGTCGGTACACAGGAGAGCAGTGTTTGTAGCAATGGATCAGGCGGTGAGCGTAGTCAGAAGGCAGGCCGAGGTCGGTTCACAGGAGAGCAGTGTTTGTAGCAATGGATCAGGCGGAGAGCGTAGTTAGAAGGCAGGCCGAGGTCGGTTCACAGGAGAGCAGTGTTTGTAGCAATGGATCAGCAGGAAACGCTTGACTAAAGGCTTGGAGCTCAATAATCTCGCAATGACACACCCACAGGGCCAGGTTTATATAGGGTGTGTAATTGGCAATCAGAGGCCCAATCAAGAGAGCACTAGGTGTAGCCAATCAGGAAGAACAGTCAATGGTATCTGGATTCAGCAAGGAACTTTGCAGCCAGCAGAATAGCTCAGATGGTAGAGCTGCTGGCTAGTGGACAAGAGGTACTGAGTTCGACTCCTGACAGTACTCCCCTCCTTCCAGGATGGCCTCTGGACATCTCAGGAGCTGGCTTATCCGGGTACCTCTGATGAAAGGCTCTTGTTAGTCTAGGAGCATGGACGTTGTCCCTTGGTTCCCATGAATTTTCCTCTGGTCCGTAACCCTTCCACTGCACCAGATACTGCAGTTTACCTCTGAATTTTCGGGAGTCCAGAATCTTATCCACAATGTATTCTTCTTCACCACGGATCCTTTCTGGTGGAGGAGGTGGCTGAATTCTTCCTGGAAACGGGTTTTCACAGAAGGGTTTGAGAAAGGATATGTGAAACACTGGATGAATCTTTAGATTGTTGGGAAGTTTTAAACGAAAAGCAACCTGGTTAATTTTTGCAGAAATTTGAAAAGGTCCAATGAATTTCTGACCCAATTTGGAGGATGGCACATGTGTCTTAAGGTTTTTAGTGGACAGCCAAACTTTGTCTCCAACCTGAAGAGCAGGGGGCACTCTCCGATGTTTATCTGCTGCTTCCTTATATTCTTCCTGGGTCTTGAGCAATATCTCTGATAATTCCTTCTGGGATTCCTGTAATTTTGTAAGCCTGTCATTAACAGCAGGAATGGGAGTGTTCACTGGCAGATTAGGGATAAATACTGGATGTACTCCATAATTAGCAAAAAATGGGGTTTGAGATGTAGCGCTATGTATGGAGTTGTTGTAGGCAAACTCTGCTGTTGGTAAATAGTCCACCCAGTCATCCTGAAGATAGGAAATGAAGCAACGGAGGTATTGCTCCAAAGTCTGGTTCGTTCTCTCCGTCTGGCCATTGGACTGAGGATGGAAAGCGGTAGAAAGATTCACCGTGACTCCCAAGGCTGTACAGAAACTCTTCCAAAATTTTGATGTAAACTGAACGCCTCTGTCAGACACCACGCTGTCAGGAATTCCATGTAACCTGAATACCTCTTTGATCATCAGTTCTGCAGTTTTTTCAGCAGTAGGAATTCCTTCAGTTGGAATAAAGTGGGCCATTTTTGTGAGTCGGTCCACTATGACAAGGATGACGGTCATCTGTTTGGAAGGGGGTAGTTCCACAATAAAATCCATGGAAATAGATCCCCAAGGCCTGGATGGAACTGGGAGTGGTTGTAAGAGTCCTAGAGGAGACGATCGTGGGGTCTTGTTTCGTGCGCATGTTAAACAGGTTGAAACATATTTCCTCACGTCCTTCCTACAATTAGGCCACCAAAAGAAACGAAGTAGTAAGTCTTGTGTTTTTGCAACTCCAGGATGTCCTGCCAGTTTAGAATCATGGACACTTTTGAGGACTTCAAGGCGAGAAGATTCAGGTACATATATTTGGTGTTTCTGCATCCAAAACCCCTCTTTGAATGAAAGATCGACGTCTTCCGAAGGATGATTAAGGAAAGAGTCCTCTTGATATCCATCTTTAATTCTATTACCTAGTCCTCTAGAGTGCAATATTCCCAAAAAATTTTTAGGGCCTAGAATTGTATCATCATTACTAGACCTCTCCTGAGGTTCCGAACACATCCTGGACAGGGCGTCAGCCTTGCCATTTCTTGAACCAGGCCGGTAAGAGATTATAAAATTGAATCTTGAGAAAAATAAGGCCCATCGTGCTTGTCTTGCAGACAATCTTTTTGCTGTACGGAGGAATTCAAGATTCTTGTGGTCCGTGAGAACAGTCACAGGGTGATTGGCACCTTCCAGAAGATGTCTCCACTCGGAGAAGGCAACTTTAATGGCTAACAGTTCTTTATTACCAATGTCGTAGTTCTTTTCTGCAGATGACATGGTGTGGGAAAGAAACGCACATGGGTGAAGTTGCATCTTGTCCCCAACTCGCTGAGACAGAATGGCTCCCACTGCAGAGTCCGAGGCGTCCACTTCGACAGTAAATGGCAATTCAGGATTTGGGTGTACTAACAATGGAGCAGACGTAAAAAGAGTTTTCAACTTGTCAAAAGCCTCCTGTGCCTCCGGAGACCAGAAAAATGCTTTGGTCTTTTTTGTTAGTGTAGTAATTGGTAGTATGATCCGTGAAAAGTTCTTTATAAATTTTCGGTAAAAATTTGCAAATCCTATGAAACGCTGGACGTCTTTTAAATTTCTTGGAACAGGCCAGTCCACTACAGCATTGATTTTGCCGGGATCCATGCTCAGACCTTCTGGGGAGATGATATATCCCAGAAATTGGATACTGGTTTGTTCAAACTCACATTTTTCAAGTTTAATGTAGAGATGGTTCTCCTGTAGTCGTTCCAAGACTAACTGGACGTGCCTGCGATGCTCTTCCAAGGTGTCTGAAAATATAAGAATGTCATCGAGATAAGCCACAACGAATTGGTCCAAGAAATCTCGAAATACATCATTAATAAAATGTTGAAAGGTGGCTGGGGCATTGCTAAGGCCAAAGGTCATAACAAGAGATTCAAAATGTCCATATCTCGTTCTGAAGGCGGTCTTCCACTCATCTCCTGGGCGAATCCGTATGAGGTTGTAAGCCCCTCTAAGATCCAGCTTCGTAAAGATTTTCGCAGAACGGAGTCTCTCAAATAGTTCAGGAATCAAGGGTAGCGGGTAGCGATTCTTGACAGTGATATTATTCATCTCTCTGTAGTCAATACATGGCCGCAGAGTGGAGTCTTTCTTTTCAACAAAGAACAGGGGTGCCCCAGCTGGAGATGTGGAAGGTCGAATAAAGCCTTTCTCTAAATTTTCATCCAGGAACTTTCTTAATACCTTCAATTCAGGTTCGGAAAGATTGTAAATCCGTCCAAATGGAATGGTTGCTCCTGGCAGCAATTCAATGGGACAGTCGTAAGGACGGTGAGGAGGTAATTGATCTGCTTTCTTCTTACTGCAGACATCAGAGAACTGCTGATATTGAGGTGGTAGTTTCTCTTCCTTCTCATGCGAAATCTCAGAGATTTGGACTTGTTGGAGAACAGGGGGTTCCTTATGACAATTATTCTTACAGTAGTCAGATGGAAAGGTGATGGTCCTTGATGCCCAGTTGATAGAAGGGTTATGGACTGAAAACCAGGGGATCCCTAGAATAACCGGAAATTTCGGAGATGAAATAAGGTGGAAACTGACAGCTTCATGATGATCCGGGTCGATACAAATCTCCAGTTCGATTGTCTCATGCGTGACAGGTCCAGAAGACAAAGGTGATCCATCCACAGTTTCCATTTCAATTGGTGTGGATTTGGTCCTACTGGAAATATTATTATCACGTGTAAATTTTAAGTCCATAAAATTTCCTCCTGCTCCCGAATCCAACAGGGCAGAGCATTGTATTTTTTGGGTGCCCATTACAACCTGAATGGGGATTACAAAATGAGATGATGTGGTATGTATTTTGTCTATTTCTGGCGTTACTGATGAGATAGTCTGCAAGATGGAATCCGACTGCTGAGAAAGGTCCGTATTGCTGGCAGACCTGTTGTTGGTAAAGGCTATAGTCCTTTTGTTAGGACAGTTGATGGCATAGTGTCCAGGGTCCCCACAATAGAGGCAGAGATGTTCTGCACGTCGCCTCTCCTTCTCCTGTGCAGAGAGTGGTCTTCGGATGACGTCGATCTGCATCGGTTCAGACACAACTTGCGTCTTTTCTTGGTGGTCTGATGCTGAAAATGAGAAGCCAGGGCTATTCCCAAGTGCTCGCAGTCTCTCCTTTCTCCTTTCAGTAAGTCTCTGGTCAATCCGGATACATAGTTGAATAAAGTCCTCCAACTGGTCAGGGGTCTCAACCCTGGCAAGCTCGTCTTTCACTGGTTCTGATAACCCTCGTCGAAATTGACTTCTCTGGGCCGCTGGATTCCAGGTGGTGTCGGCCACCCAGCGACGGAACTCCGATGTATATTCCGCAACAGAGCGACGTCCTTGGCGCAAATTATGTAATTTGGTTTCTGCTGTGGCACAGCGGTTTGGGTCATCAAAAACTTGATTCATAGCTGCGGTGAAGGCTTCCAGGTCATTAAGGAGGTCATAGTCCTTTTCTACATAAGGTGAAGCCCAAGCAAGAGCTTCATCCGTCAGGAGATTTATCATGAAAAAAACTTTCTTCCTCTCACTGGTAAAGGGAGCAGGTTGCATCTGGAAGTATATGCGGCATTAATTGAGGAATCCTCGGTACTGCTTGCGATCCCCACTGAACTTGCAGGCAGCGGCAGCCGCGCGTTTGATTCGGACCCTGAATTGCGCACGTCCAGAAGTTGTTTTTGTAGCTCAATTACTTCCTGTTGTATCGCCGTGAAATCAGTTTGTAACTTGGCATATTTTCCTTGAGAGTCAGTACAAAAACTTTGAAGCTCCGTAACTTGCCGTCTCAGGGTGTTCACAGCGGACTCCATTTTGGCGCGAGATTATTCTGTCAAGATCCCGTCTGGGTTGGAGCCGATGTTACTGCAAACACTAGGGGAAGCAGAGGCAGGTAGCGTAGTCAGATGGCAGCCGGAGGTCGGTACACAGGAAAGCAGTGTTTGTAGCAATGGATCAGGCGGATAACGTAGTCAGGTGGCAGCCGGAGGTCGGTACACAGGAAAGGCAGTTCGGTAACAGAGGAGCAGGCAGATAACGTAGTCAGGTGGCAGCCGGAGGTCGGTACACAGGAGAGCAGTGTTTGTAGCAATGGATCAGGCGGTGAGCGTAGTCAGAAGGCAGGCCGAGGTCGGTTCACAGGAGAGCAGTGTTTGTAGCAATGGATCAGGCGGAGAGCGTAGTCAGAAGGCAGGCCGAGGTCGGTTCACAGGAGAGCAGTGTTTGTAGCAATGGATCAGCAGGAAACGCTTGACTAAAGGCTTGGAGCTCAATAATCTCGCAATGACACACCCACAGGGCCAGGTTTATATAGGGTGTGTAATTGGCAATCAGAGGCCCAATCAAGAGAGCACTAGGTGTAGCCAATCAGGAAGAACAGTCAATGGTATCTGGATTCAGCAAGGAACTTTGCAGCCAGCAGAATAGCTCAGATGGTAGAGCTGCTGGCCAGTGGACAAGAGGTACTGAGTTCGACTCCTGACAGTAGGTCTTGATTATGAATCACTCCCAGGAATCTAGAGTCAGGAAGAATAGTCTTAGGAGGAGTAAGTGGACGTGTCTCTGCTGAATAAATCCTAGAGAGTGCATCAGCCTTTCCATTGCGCGATCCTGGTCTATAAGAAATGATAAAATTAAATTGGTTTAAGAAAAGATTCCCAGCGAGCCTGGCCTGATAAATTCAAGGTTACGATGGTCTGTCAGGACGACTATTTGCTGTGCAGCTCCCTGAAGAAGGTGTCTCCATTCTTTGAAGGCGGCAATAATGGCCAACAACTCTCTATTGCCCACATCGTAGTTCCTCTCAGCCGAAGACAACTGCTGGGAAAAGAAGGCACAGGGATGCAAGACATTCTTCTCACCTGTTCTCTGAGAGAGTATAGCTCCAACGGCACAGTCTGAAGCATCCACCTCTATTATGAAGGCAAGTTCGGGGTTGGGATGTACTAATATAGGTGCAGTGGTAAATTTATCTTTTAGACGGGAAAATGCTTCCTGGGCTTGGGGAGTCCAGGAGAACCTAGACTCTTTCCGGGTAAGTTGGGTGATAGGTGACACTACCTCAGAGAAATTCCTAATGAAACGTCTATAGAAGTTGGCAAACCCGATGAAGCGCTGCACCTCCTTCACATTTCTAGGACTTGGCCAATCCTTGATGGCTTGGGTCTTGCTTCCATCCATACTAATTCCTTGTGTAGACAGTACATACCCCAGAAATTGAATTTCGGTCCTATGGAATTCACACTTTTCAAGTTTGATGTAAAGATGATTTTGTCTTAGACGTTCCAAGACCATTCTCACATGTCCATGATGTTCCTCTGTGGAGTTAGAAAAAATTAGAATATCATCCAAATAAATCACCACGAATGTATCTAGGAGATCCCTGAAGATGTCATTCACCAAGTGTTGGAAAGTGGCTGGGGCGGTACTCAGACCAAAAGGCATAACTAGATATTCAAAGTGTCCATAGCGATGACCTGAATGCAGTCTTCCATTCATCCCCAGGTCTAATACGGACTAAGTTATAGGCCCCACGGAGATCTAGTTTAGAGAAAATTTTGGCATGTCGCACTCTCTCCAATAACTCAGGGATTAAAGGCAATGGATAACGGTTTCTAATAGTAACCTTATTGAGTTCCCTATAGTCTACGCAGGGTCTCAGAGATCCATCTTTCTTCTTTACAAAGAAGATGGGTGCACCTGCAGGAGATGAAGAGGGGCGTATGAAGCCCTTGGCTAGATTTTCGTCTATGTAATCCTTTAAAGCCTTTAGCTCGGGCCCCGCCAGGGGGTAGATCTTACCAAAAGGTATCTCTGCTCCAGGCAATAATTCAATTGGACAATCATATGGACGGTGAGGGGGAAGCTGGTCAGCGTTCTTCTTGTCACATAAATCCACATAGTCCTGGTATACAGCTGGTAATTCAGGGACTGACATGGTTCCTTTAGGAACAGAGCAAGCTGAAACTTTTGGACTCATCTGTTTCTCTGGAAAGTGTAATTCCTTGGTCTCCCAGTTAATGGTAGGATTCTGAGCCTGCAGCCATGGTAGCCCTAGAATAATGGGAAAGTGGGGAGAAGAGATAAGCATAAAGGACAGTTTCTCTTGATGATATTTACCCATAAGGACCCTCAAAGGCTCTGTTTCCTGATCCACTGGTCCAGAGGTCAGCAGGGAGCCATCCACAGTTTCCATCTGTACTGGAGTAGCCTTCTTCACTGAACGTATCCCCTGTTTCAGAGCAAAGGAGACATCCATAAAGTTTCCACTTGCCCCTGAGTCGATCATAGCAGAGCTAGACACCCAAGCTGAGTCAACCCAGAGCTTGATGGAAAGAAAGCGATGAGAATTGTTTTTCTTACAACTCAGCTGGGACACCGCTGAGGAAACTTGAAAAATTGCAGCGTTTACACAGTCAACGTCCTCAGAAGTAACGGAGTTTAAGTCCGAGAAATCAAGATCTGTTGCTGCAGATCTCTCTGGAGCCTGAGGCTCGGACCTGACAGATCCCCTCTCGCAACACTCACAGTGAATGAGTGCTGCAGTAGTCTTACGAGAACGGCTGGGGCAGTTTATAATGAAGTGCCCTGACTTACCACAATAGAAACATAGATTCTCCTTAAAACGATGTTCCTTGCGTGCATCACTAACCCGTCGTTGTAAAGAGTCTACCTGCATGGGTTCAGGTTCAGGTTCCCGTGTGATCCTACTCAAAGGTTCCTTAGCTGGAGAGGAAGGTAGGAAAAGGTTAGTGCGATTGCTTTCGAACCATCTCTCTTGCCTGCGTTCAGTCAGACGAATATCAATACGGATGCAGTAGTTAATAAAGTCACCTAACGCAGTGGGAGGGTCGGCACGAGCAAGTTCATCCTTAATCAGTGGAGATAACCCTTTTCGAAAAATAGATTTTTTGGCGGAACTGTCCCAGGTGGTATCAAGGGCCCATCTCCTGAAATCCAAGGCATATTCAGCTACCGAGTGCTTACCTTGGCGCAAAGCTAACATGGCTGCTTCAGCTGTTGCACCTCGATTGGGGTCATCAAACACCTGTCCCATGGCTGAAATGAAAGCATCAAGATGATCCAAACATTCATCCTCAGTCTCAATCAGAGGGTTTGCCCACATCAAAGCCTTGTTGGTAAGCAACATAATTATAGTAAGCACTTTAGATCGTTCAGTGGGAAATTGTGAAGCATGTGCAGAAAAAAAAAGATTGCATTGATTAATAAATCCCCTGAATTTCTCACGTTCACCGCCAAAACGAAAAGGGGGCAACTTGGGAATCCCAGAACTCGGGGCTACGGCAGGAGCCTGGACTCGCTCCTCTAGAACCTCAATCCTGGCTCGCAAATCCTGGGCAGTCTGTCCAAACACTTGCAAATTGTGATTAGTGAGGTCCTGTAGGTTTGTAAAACGGGTTTTTATAGTCTGCAAATCTGCAAGGATATTATCAGTCACTCCGCAAAGTTCCTTTATGCGGGCCTCCATTTTCCAGATCTTTTAAGACAGGAGTACTGGAAGGAGAGGAGAAGAAAAAAAAAACATAGTGTTTACCTGTGGTAACACTGCAGAGAGAAAAAACAAATTAAGGGAACTGCTCACCTGGAATGGTTGTGAGAAGTCACAACCACTATCATCACAGAAAATTCAACCGGACATCTGATATCCACAGTTACAGCAGACACAAAAGAGGAAAGAAAAAAAAAAACAATAGTGTTTACCTGTGGTAACACTGCAGAAAAAAAAACTTAAGGGAATTGCTCACCTGGAATGGTTGTGAGAAGTCACAACCACTGTCATCACAGAAAGTACAACCGGACGTCTGATATCCACAGTTACAGCAGACACAGCCTTTCCAGACCCAGCAGACACTAACGTTTGGCTTCAGAATCTTGTAATGTAAGGAGTACAGTTCATATAGTGTCTTGTGCTTGGGTGCGATGAAAACACAGGAGTCACAGGTTTGATATAGAAGGTCTTGTATTACTTCATACAAGTGGCAATAATAGTCACATAGTTTGCAGATACAAAAGCAGGAGACACAGCAGGCCAGAGTAACTTAAGCTCAGCAATCTCTCTCCAACACAGGTTCAGGATCTCTTCTCTGTTACCATAAGTCCATGCAAACGTGGATTTATCAAATAGCAAGGTTCCAAAGTCCACGAGTGTTCCAAAGTTCCACAATAGGAAATAACTGGAGTACAAGGTTCAAGGCTTCCAGGAGTCAGGTCACAGGTTCACTGCAGGCTTGATTCTGAAGCACTGATTGCTCAGCTGTGGCTGCTTAAGAAGCAAGAGGGAGAGAATCAGGGCGGGAACATGCAAGCTGGAAACTCCATATTGACTGAGGGCAAGACCACTGCAGCAAGACAGAAAGTAAAATGGCTGACGGAAAAACTGAGTTTCAGGAACATGTACACAGAACCTTACAATGAGAGTCCCAGTCATTAGAAAAAATCAAGATATCATCCAAATAAACAATCAGAAATTTATCCACAAAATCCCTGAAAATGTCATTCATGAAGGACTGGAAGACAGAAGGAGCATTAGTGAGCCCAAAGGGCATCACAAGGTACTCAAAATGCCCCTCAGGGGTATTGAATGCCTTCTTCCATTCATCCCCGTGCTTAATGCGAATAAGGTTATATGCCCCCCTGAGGTCAAGCTTGGTAAACCAAGTAGCGTTTTTCACCCTGGAAAACAGGTCAGAAATCAAAGGTAACGGGTATTGATATTTTACAGTAATATTGTTCAAAAGACGATAATCAATACACGGCCTTAATGAACCATCCTTTTTGGCCACAAAGAAAAAACCGGCACCTAAGGGTGAAGAGGATGGTCTGATATGACCCTTCTGCAATGATTCCTTGATATAAGACCGCATAGCGTCATGTTCAGGTACAGACAAGTTAAAAAGGCGACCTTTAGGGAATTTACTACCAGGCACTAATTCAATAGCGCAGTCATAGCTCCTATGGGGAGGCAAGGATGCAGATTTACTTTCGCTAAACACATCAGAAAAATCAATCAAAAAGTCAGGAACATCCTGAGCCTGGGGGGAGGCAGAAAAAACAGGAGTGTTGGTATTAACACATTGGCAGCCCCAACTGGTTACAGACACAGATTTCCAATCCAAAACAGGATTATGAGACTGCAACCAAGGGAAGCCCAGTACGATAATATCATGCAGATTATACAGAACCAAAAATTTACAGCACTCCTGATGATCAGGTTCCACCCTCATTATCACCTGAGTAGAGAACTGAGGTTTATTCTCAGCCAAAGGGGTAGAATCGATCCCCAGTAGGGGAATAGACTTCTGTAGGGGTATCAAGGGAAACCCACAACGTTTAGCAAAATCATAATCTATCAGGTTAATAGCTGCTCCAGAATCAACGAAAGCCTGAGCAGAAAATGAGGACAGAGAGCATATCAGAGTGACAGTTAATAAAAACTTAGTCTGAACACTACCCAAGACAACTGAGCGTGCAAAACGTCTTCCCCGCTTAGGGCAGACTAAAATAGCATGAGAGGCATCACCACAGTAGAAACATAACCCATTGCGCTTTCGAAACTCATGACGCTGTGCCCCAGACACCACTCTATCACACTGCATGGGTTCAGAAGCAGGTTCACAAGGCAACACCATTCCACGCATACTTCTCCGCTCACGCAAACGTCTGTCAATTTGAATCGCTAATGACATAGAATCATTGAGACCAGAGGGGACAGAGAATCCCACCATAACATCCTTTACATTATCTGACAGACCCTTCCGAAAAAGGGCCGCCAAAGCGTCGTCATTCCACTTGGTCAGGACTGCCCACCTACGGAATCTCTGACAGTATAACTCAGCGTCATCAAGCCCCTGATTTAATGCCAACAAGGCTTTTTCAGCTTGATCAGTGACATTAGGCTCATCGTACAATAACCCCAAAGCCTGAAAAAATGCATCAACATCACTCAAAACAGGATCCCCAGGTGTCAGGGAAAAAGCCCAATCCTGAGGATCGCCGCGCAGGAGAGAGATGACAATTTGAACCCGCTGCGCTGCGTTCCCTGAGGACTTAGATTTTAAGGCAAAAAACTATTTAAAATTATTTTTGAAATTCTGAAACTTAGCTCGATCCCCTAAAAACAAATCTGGCATAGGAATCCTAGGTTCCACAACAGGCAACCTAGCAAGATAGGCAGCAATACTCCGAACCTCAGTGGCAAGCTGATCCACACGGCCAGACAACTGTGCAAACTCCATTGAGAGAAAAAAAAAAAATCCTCCCCAGCACCCAGAGATACAGAGGGAAAAAAAATGCAACAAACAGAAAAATATCTCTGACAACTCTGACAACCTTTTTTTTTCACAATATTTTTTCCCTTCTGTGAGTACCATACAATTTTCAATTTTTAGGCCGGTGATACTGTTATGTTTCGGTAGCTGAGGAGTGCAGGTAAAAAAGGCAATACACCAGAGAAGTTGGAATCTATGAGATTGCAGTACCCTGACTAACCACCACAACTAGAGGCAGCCGTGGAGCGTTCCTACGTTGGTCCTAGACGCCTCGTCACAGCCTGAGAAACTAACTACACCTAAAGATAGAAAGAGGAAAGCTATCTGCCCCGGAGCAGATCCCCAAAGAACATAGAAAGCCCCCAAACATGTAATGGCGGTTAGACAAGATGAAATACTGACACAGACAGAAAATAGTATGAGCAAACGTTGGGGCCCAAACTACCTAAATAGAAAAGGATAGGAAGGGCACTCACTGCAATCCCAAAAAACCCTGAAAAGCACCAACTCTACTAATTTCAAAATCACCTGAGATCACACGACTTCTACCACCTAAATTAGTTCTCTGGTGTAACAAAATCAAAACAGCAGCCACTGAAAAAACTGGAAAAAGCAAAAGTACAAACATCAGTGGCTGAACTAAACTGAGAGGGCAAAAGCCCCCGGAGAGGACCCTGAAGGCCCCCACAGAAGTGCAGGACAAAATGCAAAAATCAAGCACAAAAATAAAAAGAAGAAAATGTCTTATCTGTTAGCAGGAGATGCAGACACGACAAAGCAGGCTACAAAGGAAACAGGACTCAAGGATTGAGACCAGAACAATTGATCACCGGCAACCCTGATGGGAAGGCGACTCCCTTATATAAGACCAGTCAGTAACACCTGATTCCCACTCCTTACAATCTTCACTGGACAGTCCAGTACCGCTTGTAACCACCAGAGGGAGCCTCTGCTTAGAACTCATTTCAAGTCCATTCACAACAAAAGTCTTCCAAAATCTGGAAACAAATTGGACTCCTCTGTCAGACACAATGTTCTCAGGAATGCCGTGTAACCGAACCACATGCTGAAGGAACAAAGGCACCAATTCGGAGGAGGAAGGCAACTTAGGTAATGGCAAGAGATGTATAATTTTGGAAAACCTATCACAAATCACCCAGATAACGGTCATTCTCTGAGAAACAGGGAGGTCGGAAATGAAATCCATAGAGATATGGGTCCATGGTCTCTTGGGCACAGGCAATGGCATCAACAAACCACTAGAGCGAGAGCAAGGCTTGGAGCGAGAGCAAGTCCCGCAGGACTGCACAAATTCCCTGACGTCACGAGACAAAATAGGCCACCAAAAGGACCGACTAACCAAGTCTCTGGTACCAAAAATTCCGGGATGACCGGCCAATGCGGAACAATGAATCTCAGACATCACACTCTTTTTCCACCGGTCTGGGACAAACAATTTCCCAATAGGGCAGTGCTCGGGTTTATCCTCCTGACACCCTTCCAGAGCCAGTCTCAAATTGGGCGAGATGGTGGAAAGAACTACACCCTTTTTCAAAATAACAGCAGGATCAGATAACTCAGGAGAGTCCGCAAGGAAACTCCTCGAGAGGGCATCCGCTTTAACATTCTTAGTGCTAGGAAGAAAGGAAACCACAAAATTAAAACGTGTGAAAAACAAGGCCCACCTGGCCTGTCTAGGATTAAGTCGCTTGGCTGATTCCAGATAAACCAGATTCTTATGGTCCGTGAGGACCACCACCTGATGTTTGGCTCCCTCCAGCCAATGTCTCCACTCTTCAAAAGCCCACTTCATGGCCAATAACTCCCGATTACCCACGTCATAATTACGTTCAGTTGGAGAAAATTTTCGAGAGAAAAAGGCACAAGGGTTACTTTTAGAAGTCTCTGGATCTCTTTGGGACAAAACGGCACCTGCCCCAATTTCAGAGGCATCAACCTCCACCTGAAATGGCAGAGAAACATCAGGCTGCCGTAGAACACGAGCAGAAGTGAATCTCCGCTTAAGTTCCTGAAACGCAGAGACTGCCTCAGGAGGCCAATTCACCACATCAGAACCCTTCTTGGTCAAATCAGTCAATGGTTTAACAATAACAGAGAAATTACCAATAAATTTACGATAAAAATTGGCAAAACCCAAGAATCTCTGAAGAGCCTTTAATGAAGTAGGTTGGACCCAATCACAGATGGCCTGAACCTTGACTGGGTCCATTTCAATAACAGATGGGGACAAAATGAATCCCAGAAATGAGATCCTCTGTACGCCAAAAAGACACTTTGATCCCTTCACATACAGAGCATTCTCTCTCAAAATCTGGAACACAGTCCGAACATGTTTCACATGAGAGTCCCAGTCATTGGAAAAAATCAAGATATCATCCAAATAAACAATCAGAAATTTATCCAAAAAATCCCTGAAAATGTCATTTATGAAGGACTGGAAGACGGAAGGAGCATTAGTGAGCCCAAAGGGCATCACTAGGTACTCAAAATGCCCCTCTGGGGTATTAAATGCCGTCTTCCATTCATCCCCGTGCTTAATGCGAATAAGGTTATACGCCCCCCTGAGGTCAAGCTTGGTAAACCAAGTAGCACTTTTCACCCTGGAAAACAGGTCAGAAATCAAGGGTAACGGATATTGATATTTCACAGTGATATTGTTCAAGAGACGATAATCAATACACGGCCTTAATGAACCATCCTTTTTGGCCACAAAGAAAAAAACGGCACCCAAGGGTGAAGAGGATGGTCTGATATGACCCTTTTCCAATGACTCCTTGATATAAGACCGCATAGCGTCATGTTCAGGTACAGACAAGTTAAAAAGGCGACCTTTAGGGAATTTACTACCAGGCACTAATTCAATAGCGCAGTCATAGCTCCTATGGGGGGGCAAGGATGCAGATTTACTGTCGCTAAACACATCAGAAAAATCAGTCAAAAAGTCAGGAACATCCTGAGCCTGGGGAGAGGCAGAAAAACAGGAGTGTTGGCATTAACACATTGGCAGCCCCAACTGGTCACAGACACAGATTTCCAATCCAAAACAGGATTATGAGACTGTAACCAAGAGAAACCCAGTACAACAATGTCATGCAGATTATACAGCACCAAAAATTTGCAACTCTCCTGATGATCAGGTTCAACCCTCATTATCACCTGAGTAGAGAACTGGGGTTTATTCTCCGCCAAAGGGGTAGAATCAATCCCCAGTAGGGGAATAGACTTCCGTAGGGGTATCAAGGGAAACCCACAACGTTTAGCAAAATCAAAATCCATCAGGTTAATAGCTGCTCCCGAATCAACAAAAGCCTGAGCAGAAAATGTGGACAGGGAGCAAATCAGGGTAACAGTCAACAGAAATTTAGTCTGAACACTACCCAAGACAACTGAGCGTGCAAAACGTCTTCCCCGCTTAGGGCAGACTGAAATAGCATGAGAGGCGTCACCACAGTAGAAACATAACCCATTGCGTTTTCGAAAATCAAGACGCTGTGCCCCAGAAGCCACTCTATCACTCTGCATGGGTTCAGAAGCTGGTTCACAAGGCAACACTATTCCATGCATACCTCTACGCTCACGCAAACGTCTGTCAATTTGAATCGCTAATGACATAGAATCATTGAGACCAGAGGGAGCAGGGAAACCCACCATAACATCTTTTACATTCTCTGACAGACCCTTCCGAAAAAGGGCTGCCAAAGCATCATCATTCCATTTGGTCAGGACTGCCCACCTTCGGAATCTCTGACAGTATAGCTCAGCGTCCTCAAGCCCCTGATTTAATGCCAACAAGGCTTTTTCAGCTTGATCAGTGACATTAGGTTCATCGTACAATAACCCCAGAGCCAGAAAAAATGCATCAACATTACTAAAAACAGGATCCCCAGGCATCAGGGAAAAAGGCCAATCCTGAGGATCGCCGCGCAGGAGAGAGATGACAATTTGAACCTGCTGTGCTGCGTTCCCTGAGGACTTAGGTTTTAAGGCAAATAACAACTTACAGTTATTTTTGAAATTCAGAAATTTAGCTCGATCCCCTAAAAACAAATCTGGCATGGGGATCCTAGGTTCCACAACCGGCAACCCTGCAAGATAGGTAGCAATACTCCGAACTTCAGTGGCAAGCTGATCCACACGGCCAGACAACTGTGCAAACTCCATTGAGAGAAAAAAAAAATCCTCAGTACCCAGAGAAAAAGAGGGAAAGAAAAAAAAATATATCTCTGACAACTCTGACATCTTTTTTTTTTTTTTACACTATCTTTCCCTTCTGTGAGTACCATATAATTTTCAGTTTGGCCGGTGATACTGTTATGATTTGGTAGCTGAGGAGAGCAGGCAAAAAAGGCAATACACCAGAGAGGTTGGAATCTACTGGATTGCAGTACCCTGACTAACCACCACAACTAAAGGCAGCCGTGGAGCGTACCTACATTGGTCCTAGACGCCTCGTCACAGCCTGAGAAGCTAACTACACCTAAAGATAGAAAGAGGAAAGCTATCTGCCCCGGAGCAGATCCACAAAGAACATAGGAAGCCCCCAAACATGTAATGGCGGTTAGACAAGAGGAAATACAGACACAGACAGAAAATAGTATGAGCAAACGTTGGGGCCCAATCTTACTAGAAAGAAAAGGATAGGAAGGACACTTACTGCAATCCAAAAAACCCTAAAAAAATACCAACTCACTAATTGCAAAAACACCTGAGATCACACGACCTCTACCACCTAAATTAGTTCTCTGGTGTAACAAAACTAAGCAGCAGCCACTGAAAAAACTGGAAAAGGCAAATGAACAAATAACAGTGGCTCAGATAAACTGAGAGGAGCACAAGCCCCCGGAGGGGACCTGGCTGACCTCCACAGAAGTGCAGGACAAAATGCAAAAAGCAAGCACAAAAATAAAAGCAGAAAATATCTTATCTGTTAGCAGAAGATGCAGGCAAGACACAGCAAGCTTCCAAGTGAACCAGGAACCAAAGTTGAGACAAGAACAATTGATCACCGGCAACCCTGATGGGAGGGAACCTCCCTTATATAAGACCAGTCTGTAACACCTGATTGCCAATCTTCACAATCTTCATTGAATAGTTCAGTACTGTTTGTAACCACCAGAGGGAGCTTCTGCTCAGAATTCATTTCTAACACATTCACAACACTTAACTGGCCGGGAGGAGCGTTGCAGCTGTGCTTCTCTTCTCGCCAGAAACCGGAGCAGGAGAGCGGCGTCGAAATTGCGCATGCGCATATTTGCAGTGTGTCTTCAGCAATATGCCGCCGGACAGCACGGTATTGGCATGCACGTACTTTGGCGCCTCCGGCAGAACGGGACAGTGCTGGAGCACAGGGAAGAAAGGTGAGTATAAATGTTTTTTGTTTCTTTTTTCTTTGTATGTGTGCAGTTCAATAGGGGTGAGGGGGACCATACATATCAGGATTGGGGTGAGGGGACCATTCATACCAGGATTGGGGGGTGAGAGGACCATGCATACCAGGATAGGGGGGTGAGGGGACCATGCATACCAGGATTGGGGGGTGAGGGGACCATGCATACCAGGATTGGGGGAGTGAGGGGACCATGCATACCAGGATTGGAGGGTGGGGGGTACCATACATCCTAGGATAGGGATGAGGGGGGACCATGCATACCAGGATTGGGGGGTGAGGGGACCATGCATACCAGGATTGGATGGTGAGAGGACCATGCATACCAGGATAGGGGGGTGAGGGGACCATGCATACCAGAATAGAGGGGTGAGAGGACCATGCATACCAGGATTGGGGGGGTGAGGGGACCATGCATACCAGGATTGGAGGGTGGGGGGTACCATACATCCTAGGATAGGGATGAGGGGGGACCATGCATACCAGGATTGGGGGGTGAGGGGACCATGCATACCAGGATTGGGTGGTGAGAGGACCATGCATACCAGGATAGGGGGTAGAGGGAACCATGCATACCAGGATTGGGGGGTGAGGGGACCATGCATACCAGAATAGAGGGGTGAGAGGACCATGCATACCAGGATTGGAGGGTGGGGGTACCATACATCCTAGGACAGGGATGAGGGGGACCATGCATACCAGGATTGGGGGTGAGGGGACCATGCATACCAGGATTGGGGGGTAAGGGGACCATGCATACCATGATAGGGATGAGGGGGTACCATGCATACCACAATTAGGGGATGAGAGGACCATGCATACCAGGATTGGGGGGTGAGGGGACCATGCATTCCAGGATTGGGGGGTGAGGGGACCTTGCATACCAGGATTGGGGGGTTAGGGGACCATGCATGCCATGATAGGGATGAGGGGGTACCATGCATACCAGGACAGGGGTGTGAGGGTACCATGCTTACCAGGATAGGGGGTGAGGGGACCATGCATATCAGGATTGGGGGTGAGGGGCCATGCATACCAGGATAGGGGGGTGAGGGGACCATGCATACCAGAATAGAGGGGTGAGAGGACCATGCATACCAGGATTGGGGGGGTGAGGGGACCATGCATACCAGGATTGGAGGGTAGGGGGTACCATACATCCTAGGATAGGGATGAGGGGGGACCATGCATACCAGGATTGGGGGGTGAGGGGACCATGCATACCAGGATTGAGGGGTGAGAGGACCATGCATACCAGGATAGGGGGTGAGGGGACCATGCATACCAGGATTGGGGGTGAGGGGACCATGCATACCAGAATAGAGGGGTGAGAGGACCATGCATACCAGGATTGGAGGGTGGGGGGTACCATACATCCTAGGATAGGGATGAGGGGGACCATGCATACCAGGATTGGGGGGTGAGGAGACCATGCATACCAGGATTGGGGGGTGAGGGGTCCATGCATACCATGATAGGGATGAGGTGGTACCATGCATACCACAATTAGGGGATGAGAGGACCATGCATACCAGGATTGGGGGTGAGGGGACCATGCATTCCAGGATTGGGGGAGTGAGGGGGCCTTGCATACCAGGATTGGGGGGTTAGGGGACCATGCATGCCATGATAGGGATGAGGGGGTACCATGCATACCAGGACAGGGGTGTGAGGGTACCATGCATACCAGGATAGGGGGTGAGGGGACCATGCATATCAGGATTGGGGGTGAGGGGACCATGCATACCAGGATAGGGGGTGAGGGAACCATGCATACCAGGATTGGGGGGAGAGGGGACCATAAATACCAGGATTGAGGGGTTTAGGGGATCATGCATATCAGGAAAGGGGGGTGAGGTGTAGCATGCATACCAGGATAGGGAAGTGAGAGGACCATGCATACCAGGATTGGGGGGTTAGAGGACCATGCATACCAGGATTGGGGGGTGAGAGGACCATGCATACCAGGATTGGGGCGTGAGGGGACCATGCATATCAGGATAGGGGGGTGAGGGGTAGTATGCATACCAGGATAAGGGGGTGAGAGGACCATGCATACCAGGATAAGGGGGTGAGAGGACCATGCATACCAGGATAGGGGGGTGAGAGGACCATGCATACCAGGATTGGGGAGTGAGGGGTACCATACATACCAGTATGGGGGTGAGGGGACCATGCATACCAGGATAGGGGGTGAGGGAGCCATGCATACCAGGATAAGGGGATGAGGGGTACCATGCATACCAGGATAGGGGGGTGAGGGGTACCATGCATACCAGGATTGGGGGGTGAGGGCGCCATGCATACCAGGATTGGGGATGAGGGGTACCATGCATATCAGGTTGGGATGAGGGCACCATGCATACCAGGATGGGGGGAGGGTGTACCATACATCCTAGGATAGGGATATGGGAGGACCATACATACCAGGATTGGGGGTGAGGGGACCATGCATACCAGGATTGGAGGGTGAGGGGGTACCATCATCCTAGAATAGGGATGAGGGGGGACTATGCATACCAGGATTGGGGGGTTAGAGGACCATGCATACCAGGATTGGGGGGTGAGGGGACCATGCATATCAGGATTGGGGGGTGAGGGGACCATACATATCAGGATAGGGGGTGAGAGGTAGCATGCATACAGGATAAGGGGGTGAGAGGACCATGCATACCAGGATAGGGGGTGAGAGGACCATGCATACCAGGATTGGGGAGTGAGGGGTACCATCATACCAGTATGGGGGGTGAGGGGACCATGCATACCAGGATAGGGGGGTGAGGGGGGCATGCATACCAGGATAGGGGGATGAGGGGTACCATGCATACCAGGATAGGGAGAGGGGTACCATGCATACCAGGATAGGGGGGTGAGAGGACCATGCATACCAGGATTGGGGAGTGAAGGCTACCATGCATACCAGTATGGGGGGTGAGGGGACCATGTATACCAGGATAGGGGGGTGAGGGGACCATGCATACCAGGATAGGGGGATGAGGGGTACCCGGATAGGGGGGTGAGGGGCCATGCATACCAGGATTGTGTGATGAGGGGTACCATGCATATCAGGATTGGGGATGAGGGGACTATGCATACCAGAATTGGGAGGTAAGGGGTGCCATGTATATCGGGATGAGGGGACCATGCATACCAGGATTGGGGGTGAAGGTGTCCCATGCATCCTAGGATAGGGATGAGGAGGACCATACATACCAGGATTGGGGTTGAGGGGACCATGCATACCAGGATTGTAGGGTGAGGGGGTACCATACATCCTAGGATAGGGATGAGGGGGGCCATGCATACCGGGATTGGGGGTAAGGGGACCATGCATAACATGATAGGGATGAGGGGGTACCATGCATACCACAATTAGGGGATGAGGGGACCATGCATACCAGGATTGGGGGTGAAGGGACCATGCATACCAGGATTGAGGGGTGAGGGGACCATGCATACCAGGATTGGGGGGTTAGGGGACCATACATACCATGATAGGGATGAGGGGGTACCATGCATACCAGGATTGGGGGGGTGAGGGTACCATGAATACCAGGTATGGATGAGGGGGTACCATGTATACCAAGATTGGGGGGTGAGGGGAGCATACATACCAGGATAGGGATGAGGGGTTACTATGCATACCATGATAGGGATGAGGGGTACCATTCATACCAGGATAGGGATGAGGGGACCATGCATACCAGGATGAGGAATGGGGTGCCATGCATACCAGGATGAGGGGGTGAGGGGACCATGTATACCAGGATAGGGAGGTGAGGGGACCATGCATACCAGGATAGGGGGATAAGGGGTACCCGGATAGGGGGTGAGGGGACCATGCATACCAGGATTGGGGGGTGAGGGGGCCATGCATACCAGGATTGTGTGATGAGGGGTACCATGCATATCAGGATTGGGGATGAGGTGACTATGCATACTAGAATTGGGAGGTAAGGGGTGCCATGTATATCAGGATGAGGGGACCATGCATACCAGGATTGGGGTTGAGGGTGTCCCATGCATCCTAGGATAGGGATGAGGGGGGACCATACATACCAGGATTGGGGGGTGAGGGGACCATGCATACCATGATAGGGATGAGGGGGTACCATGCATACCACGATTAGGGATGAGGGGACCATGCATACCAGGATTGGGGGTGAGGGGACCATGCATACCAGGATTGAGGGGTGAGGGGACCATGCATACCAGGATTGGGGGGTTAGGGGACCATACATACCATGATAGGGATGAGGGGGTACCATGCATACCAGGATTGGGCGGGTGAGGGTACCATGAATACCAGGTATGGATGAGGGGGTACCATGTATACCAAGATTGGGGGGTGAGGGGAGCATACATACCAGGATAGGGATGAGGGGACCATGCATACCAGGATTGTAGGGTGAGGGGGTACCATACATCCTAGAATAGGGATGAGGGGGGGCCATGCATACCGGGATTGGGGGGGTGAGGGGACCATGCATACCATGATAGGGATGAGGGGGTACCATGCATACCACGATTAGGGGATGAGGGGACCATGCATACCAGGATTGGGGGTAAGGGGACCATGCATACCAGGATTGAGGGGTGAGGGGACCATGCATACCAGGATTGGGGGGTTAGGGGACCATACATACCATGATAGGGATGAGGGGGTACCATGCATACCAGGATTGGGGGGGTGAGGGTACCATGAATACCAGGTATGGATGAGGGGGTACCATGTATACCAAGATTGGGGGGTGAGGGGAGCATACATACCAGGATAGGGATGAGGGGTTACCATGCATACCATGATAGGGATGAGGGGGTACCATTCATACCAGGATAGGGATGAGGAGACCATGCATACCAGGATGAGGAATGGGGTGCCATGCATACCAGGATTGGGGGGTGAGGGTGTCCCATGCATCCTAGGATAGGGATGAGGGGGGACCATACATACCAGGATTGGGGGTTGAGGGGACCATGCATACCAGGATTGTAGGGTGAGGGGGTACCATACATCCTAGGATAGGGATGAGGGGGGACCATGCATACCGGGATTGGGGGGTGAGGGGACCATGCATACCATGATAGAGATGAGGGGGTACCATGCATACCACGATTAGGGGATGAGGGGACCATGCATACCAGGATTGGGGGTAAGGGGACCATGCATACCAGGATTGAGGGGTGAGGGGACCATGCATACCAGGATTGGGGGGTTAGGGGACCATACATACCATGATAGGGATGAGGGGGTACCATGCATACCAGGATTGGGCGGGTGAGGGTACCATGAATACCAGGTATGGATGAGGGGGTACCATGTATACCAAGATTGGGGGGTGAGGGGAGCATACATACCAGGATAGGGATGAGGGGTTACCATGCATACCATGATAGGGATGAGGGGGTACCATTCATACCAGGATAGGGATGAGGAGACCATGCATACCAGGATGAGGAATGGGGTGCCATGCATACCAGGATTGGGGGGTGAGGGTGTCCCATGCATCCTAGGATAGGGATGAGGGGGGACCATACATACCAGGATTGGGGGTTGAGGGGACCATGCATACCAGGATTGTAGGGTGAGGGGGTACCATACATCCTAGGATAGGGATGAGGGGGACCATGCATACCGGGATTGGGGGGTGAGGGGACCATGCATACCATGATAGAGATGAGGGGGTACCATGCATACCACGATTAGGGATGAGGGGACCATGCATACCAGGATTGGGGGTTGAGGGGACCATGCATACCAGGATTGAAGGGTGAGGGGACCATGCATACCAGGATTGGTGGGTTAGGGGACCATACATACCATGATAGGGATGAGGGGGTACCATGCATACCAGGATTGGGGGGTGAGGGTACCATGAATACCAGGTATGGATGAGGGGGTACCATGTATACTAAGATTGGGGGGTGAGGGGAGCATACATACCAGGATATGGATGAGGGGTTACCATGCATACCATGATAGGGATGAGGGGGTACCATTCATACCAGGATAGGGATGAGGGGACCATGCATACCAGGATGAGGAATGGGGTGCCATGCATACCAGGATTGGGGCGGTGAGGGGACCATACATACCAGAATAGGGATGAGGGGGCCATGCTTAGCAGAATAGGGATGAGGGGTTCCATACATACCAGGATAGTGATGAGGGGTACATGCATTCCAGGATAGGAGGGGGGCAGCACATATCAGGATGGGAGACCATATACCAATAAAAATGCTCGCCACCCGGGCGTAGAACGGGTTCATAGCTAGTATATTATATATATATATATATATATATATCTATTCTATGTGTATATATCTATTCTATGTTTATATATCTATTCTAATTGTCACTCTATGATTATACTGTACGTGGCAGATGAATTGCCGGCTTTTAAAAGGAACTTGTCACCCCACCGGCCGTTTTTAAGTAAAAGAGCCACCTTCAGCAGCACTAAGGCAGCAGTCTGTGAAGGTGGCTCTTTTTTTTTTTTTCGCACCCCTGCAACCTGAAATATTCAGTTTTAAAAATAGGTCCCCATACCTTAGATGTGTCACTGAGGTATGTCCACTTCCCATGACTTATCCTCCCCCCAGCTGCCCATCAAGCCCCTTCAGCATCGCCGCACCTCCACAGCATTGCTTTACTTTCATTTCTGTTCTATGGGTGCCTGCGCTGTTGTAATAGTCCTCGGGCATGAGCAGTGCGCGCTGCCCGAGAACTGTCAGAAGACTATTGCGCCCCGCAGTGTGTTTCATCATGTATTCACACTGCGGGGCTGGCAATCTGGCGCCTGCGCAGTCCACATGCTAAGCTGCGCAGTCTACATGCTAATACCCCTTGAAAAAGGCCACACCGCCGAAACGCGCGTCGGGGTGGGTACACGGAGGAGACGCTGACACTTTCACTCTTTCAGGTAATCGCTGTGATTCCCCTCTTTAGGGACAACTATTAATATATTGTATATGTGGTTGCCTGTAAATTGATAATGCTGTCACTACTATATTTTACGGGATGGCCCATGCTGTAATATAACCAACCTCTGGTTGACCTTGATCTGTGGACATATTTGGGCAGCATATTATATCGTGGCATGAGAATTATCAATTTTATATAGTGTTTGTCCATAATAATACATCATGATTGCGACTTGTTATGCCCATATGTCCGTATTGCTGCATGTATCTCCCTTTCTCCTCTGATGTACCCCTCATATTACATGTATATATTTTGGTCTTTACTTCCTCCCCATTCCTGTCTGAATTTCCTGTTTTGCTCTGTTAATGAATAAAATTTATACTTTTATATTAGTCTGACAATTCTTGGGAATTTATTTCGTATGTGTTTTCTCTGTTTTTTACATGCTAAACATGTAGACTACGCAGGCACCAGATTGCCAGCCCCACAGTGTGTTATCATGTATTCACACTGCGAAGCAAATCATAGGTTTCTCTGTTCTTGCTAAAATTGGCAGTTTCGAACAACTTGCATTGAATGCGTAAAGCCCGGGTCTCACATAGCGATACACCAGCGATCCCGACAACGATCAGTATCGCTGGTGTATCGCTACATGATCGCTGCTGAGCTGCCAAACAGGCAGCTCAGGCAGCGATCAACACAGCGACACTGCGGGTAACATCGCTTAGTTACCCGCAGTGTACCTTGGATACCAGCGCACTGATGCAGGGAGCTGGTAACCAAGGTACACGTCAGGTTTCCAGGCGCTGCGCGGTGCCTGGAAACCCGCTGTGTACCTTGGTTACCAGCTCCCTGCATCAGGGCGCTGGTATCCAAGGTACACAGTGGGTTTCCAGGCACAGCTCCGCGCCTGGAAACCCGCTGTGTACCTTGGTTACCAGCGGATCGCTGGTCTCCCGCCTGTCACACGCAGCGATGCGTGCTGGCCAGCGGGAGACCAGCGATCAAAAAAATGTCCAGGACATTCAGCGACGATCAGCGATACCCAGCAGGGAGGCTGATCGTCGCTGAATGTCACACACAGCGATATCGCTGGGGAGATCGCTGCTGTGTCACAAAACTAGTGACTCAGCAGCGATCTCGCTAGCGAGATCGCTGTGTGAGACGGGGGCTTAAATGGCGTTGGCCTTCAGATACAGTATTCCTGGTTGATGAGAAAATTTATGACAGATTTTATTGTGTTGATATTAGATAATGTGTTTATAATACCTGGGCATACGACTAATTGCCCTCATATCATTATGAAGTTGTTATATGGCCACTATATGGCATTGACATTTGGGACACTATTTATGGTATTTTTCAGTTACTGTATGGCAGCATCAACTCAGCAGTGTATATACAGTGGGTTCGGAACGTATTCAAATCCCTTTAAATTTTTCACTCTTTGTTTCATTGCAGCCATTTGGTAAATACAAAAAGTTCATTTTTTCTAATTAATGTACACTCTGCACCCCATCTTGACTGAAAAAAAACAGAAATGTAGACATTTTTGCAAATTTATTAAAAAAGAAAAATTGAAATATCACATGATCATAAGTATTCAGACCCTTTGCTCAGACACTCATATTTAAAGGGTATGCCACACTAAACAACATCGCTAACGGGATCGCTAAAAAACGTCACTATTTAGCGATCCCGTTAGCGATGTTGTTTGTGTGCGGCATGCAGCAACGACGTGGCCCCTGCTGTGATCTCGTCCGTCGTCCTGATCGTTCCGGACCCTATTCTGATCGTCGGCGTCCCGCTGGGTAAGTATATATCGCTGAGTGTGGCACCTTTTTTTAGCGATTTAGCGGTACTTTTGTACCACTAAAGTCGTTAAGGAGATCGCTAACCGCGATAGCGTCCTTAACGACATCGCTAAATGTGGCCGACACTAGCGATATTGTAAACGATCCCGCTAGCGATCTCATTAGTATGCGACGCTAACGAGATCGTTAGCGGGATCGAGTAGTGTGGCAGTACCTTAAGTCGCATGCTGTTCATTTCCTTGTAATCCTCCTTGAGATAGTTCTACTCCTTCATTGGAGTCCAGCTGTGTTTAAACTGATAGGACTTGATTTGTAAAGGCACAAACCTGTCTATATAAGACCTGCATGTTACACCAAATGAGAATCATGAGGTCAAAGGAACTGGACAAGGAGCTCAGAGACAGAATTGTGACAAGGCACACATCTGGCCAAGGTTATAAAAGAATTTCTGCAGTACTCAAGGTTCCTAAGAGCACAGTGGCCTCCAAAATCCTTAAATGGAAGATGTTTCGGACCACCAGAAGTCTTCCTAGACCTGGCCGTCCTGCCAAACTGAGCAATCGTGGAGAAGAGCCTTGGTGAGAGAGGTAAAGAAGAACCCCAAGA
>JARQOD010006814.1:0-41337 GCA_033576555.1 Oophaga sylvatica | reverse complement strand
GGGTCTCTTTTTTGCCTTTGGCTGAGTTTGCTCTTAATAATAGGGCTAGCTCTGCCACTTTGATGTCTCCGTTTTTCTGTAATTCTGGGTTTCACCCTCGATTTTCTTCAGGACAGACGGAGGCTTCTGTCTGTCCAGGTGTTGACTCTGTTGTTGAGCGTATGCAGCAGATTTGGGACCAGGTAGTGGAGAGGTTGTCCCTCTCTCAGGAGAAGGCCCAGCGGTTTGCTAACCGGCATAGGACTTATGGTCCTCGGTTTTAAAGTGGGGGACTTGGTCTGGTTGTCCTCAAAGAATATTCCTATGAGAGTAGCATCTCCTAAATTTAAGCCTAGGTTCATTGGACCTTATAAGATCATGGAGATTATTAATCCTGTTTCTTTTCGTTTGCTTCTTCCAGGGACATTTAAGATCCATAACGTGTTCCACAAGTCCTTGTTGAAGAGGTTTGTTGAGCCAGTGGTTCCTGCTGCTGTGCCTCCTGACCTGTTTTGGTTGAGGGCAATCTGGAGTATGTGGTTGAGAAAATATTGGATTCTCGTTTTTCTAGACGAAGACTCCAGTATTTGGTTAAATGGAGAGGTTATGGTCAGGAAGATAATTCTTGGGTGTTTGCTTCGGACATCCATGCTAGGAGACTTATCCGTGCGTATCATAGAACTCATCCTGACCGACCTGGTTGCTCAAATGAGGGTTCGGTGACCCCTCCTCAAGGGGGGGGTACTGTTGTGAATGGGTTTGAGATGAGTTCTGAGCAGAGGCTCCCTCTGGTGGTTACAAGCGGTACTAGTGAGGATTGGGAATCAGGTGTTACTGATTGGTCTTATTTAAGGGAATCATTTTCCCATCAGGGTTGCCGGTGATCAATTGTTCTGGTCTGAATCCTTCTTTCCAGTTTCCCTTGTAGCCTGCTGTGTCGTGTCTGCATCTCCTGCTATCAGATAAGACAATTTCTTATTGTGTGTTTTTGCTATATTTTTGCATTTTGTCCTGCACTTCTTGGGGGCCTTCTGGGTCCCCTCCGGGGCTTTTGCCCTCTCAGTTTGGTCCAGCCACTGTGTTTTGTACTTTTGCTTTTTGCAGTTTTTTCAGTGGCTGCTGTTTTTGTTACACCAGAGAACTAATTTAGGTGGTAGAGGTCGTGTGATCTCAGGTGATTTTGAAATTAGTAAGTTGGTGTTTTTCAGGGTTTTCTGGGATTGCAGTAAGTACCCTTCCTATCCTTTTCTATTTAGATAGTTTGGGCCCCAGCGTTTGCTCTTACTATTTTCTTTCTGTGTCAGTATTTCCTCTTGTCTAACCGCCATTACATGTTTGGGGGCTTTCTATTATCTTTGGGGTTCTGCTCCGGGGCAGATAGCTTTCCTGTTTCTGTCTTTAGGTGTAGTTAGTTTCTCAGGCTGTGACGAGGCGTCTAGGACCATCGTAGGAACGCTCCACGGCTGCCTCTAATTGCGGTGGTTAGTCAGGGTACTGCAATCTCATAGATTCCAACTGCTCTGGTGTATTTCCTTTTTTACCTGCACTCCTCAGCTACCGTAACATAACATTAAGGTCTCTTCATGACATCATGTACACTTCTGACACACCCAGCAGGGGTGTGGAAGGGAGTGATTTCTAGTCAGTCAGTTTCCTGTCCTTGGACAGAGTAGACGTGTCCAGTTTGAGCCTGTTAGCAGTTCAGAACGTGGAGGCTGGTACAGGTGGTCTAATTCACCTTAGTCTAGTCAGAGCTGTGCCCCACTGGAAGAAAGACTGAACTATCTAGTAAGAGTCGAGCAAATCGAAGGGCAAAGTGGAAGGAAGATTATTGGAAAAGTGCGTTTGGCTTGGAAAAGTCCTGCACATTGCTACCGGTTACTGGAGACCGAAGGATCACTATTAGCTACAAGCATAGTGAAGAGAAAACCAGAGATTTACCGGACCCTAGGTCGCGGCAAACAAGCCCTTATAGTCAGTACGTAACTGGGGTCAGGGGAAGTGAAGACTTTGAGTCTCTGCAGGACAAAATAAGAATTCAGCTCCCTCACAGAAAGGCTCTACCACAAACCTGACTGGGAAGTACAGCTATAGATTAGCTGGAGTTATTGAGAGAACTACGCTGCAAGCTGGTTGTACTCATCATTGTATTGAAAGTAAAGGAGGCCCCTAAGTTGCTTAGCTGTTGCCTCAAAGCTCATCCTCCATCAACCCATCAGCCTCCCTGGGACCTGCTTGAACATCTTACAAGTAAAGGTATGGAAAGACGCTGACCGTGTGAGACTGAGTTATTATTGCATGCCTGCACAATCCCTACCTAACTCCCGATCTGAGGGACCAGTCCCACCTGTAGGGGACCCGACATCTAGCTGCATCACCATCCCCTCAGAGATCTACAGCAGCGCTGGTATAAATTACCAGAAGACTACAGGTGGCGTCACGAACTGTATATAAACCTATCCCTGTAAATATATCCCCAACATACGCCAGACCGCCAGGGCCACAGACCGAGCCACAGCTACCTGTGACAATCCCCATAGACTTCCATGGGCTCGGCTCTGAGTACCCCATTGCCCTGGTAACCCACAATTGTGGTGGCGGGTCGACACAAAAACTTGGCGTCACGAACAGGATACGAAACTTGCAGCATTGCGAGCCCTGTGTGCCTGTGGAGTGTTTTTGTGAAAAAGGACTGTTTGCACTTTTGGCGCCAAAATCGCCATCTTTGTCGCCATATTCGCGCCCTCAGGCGCTGGAGAAGAAGGTGGGCGTACCTGAAAGAGCGCGCAGAGTCTTGGACACGCCCCCCGGCTCTGACTCATCGGCAGGTCCTGCAACAGGAAGTGAACGCTCTGACATCAGAGCGCCTGCGACGAAGGTCCTGTTCCCACTGCGGTGCCTGTGAAGTAGCAGCATCTGAAACCGGTAGGCTCCGTTTAACCAAGGGGGCGCTAAGATGTCACAACAACCGGCTGACAGTGCGGCCCCGGTCGGAGTCCCCAATCCCGCACCGTCTGGTATTGTAGCGCCAGATGGGGGCGCAGGCCCTGCACCCAGTCCGGTAGTCCCGATCATGCCACTAACGCTCCCATATATGCCTGGGGCGAAATGGCTTCCCCAATACAGCGGTGAGCCAGGCACATTAGCAGGCTTCAAGCGGAAGTTATGCAGCATCCTAGAAATGTACTCCATGCCTGAGAGACAAAAAGCTGCTGTGCTAATAGGGCAGCTAACTGGCGCTGCTGAGAGGGAAGTGGAGACTTGGGATACCGTTGATCAGGAGTCGGTACCTGCGATCTCTCTTAAGCTACATGCCATATTTGAAGACCGCACAGAAACGGATCTCCGGATGGCCTTCTATCACTGTTCACAACAGCCAGGTGACAGCATCCGGGACTATGCTTGCCGACTACAGGGAGCCCTGAGAGCCCTCAAGCAAATTAACAATTTAAATGCTATCGACGAGAATAGAATGCTGAAAGAACAATTTATACAGGGATTGAGATCCCCAGAGGAACGCAGAACTGTGAATTGGTGGTCCTTAGATCATCCGGGTGCTACCTTTGATGCCCTAAAGGACATGGCAATAAAAGGGCTGCGGCCCCTGGGCAAACCTGAGGTGGCCACCCAACATCATCAGGCTGAAGTCACTCCGGAACCGGCAGTAACCCCTTTTCCCCGCTAGTGGCTGAAGCCAAAGCGCAGGTGACACCTCCTAGTGAATTGGACTGTCTGCGCTCAGAGGTGCGCCAGCTGACTAAAAATCTGGCTGCTGTAATCAGTGCCCTGCAGCTGCGGAAAGAGGAGGAAGGGAAGATCTTGTTAGCTGACTGCCCAGAGGACGTTCCGTGGATGCACCGGAGAAGAAAGAAGACGTCGCCCCCCCGGAGGAGGACAACGCCACCCCCAGGAGCAACCTCTGATCAACACCCTTCTCGTCGAGAGATCATCTGTTATCGCTGCAACCGGAAAGGTCATCTGTCTACACAGTGTCCTTTAAACGGGCAGAACCTGGGTCCAAGGGCCAACACCCAGGAGAATACCCGTCAGGCCCCCTAGACTGGAACCGCAGGTATGTGGGCGGGCGACCCTACCTATCTATTATTCTAGATGGTATTGCTGTTCCAGCATTGTTAGACACTGGGTCCCAGGTGACCCTAATACCTGATGCTCTATATACCAAGTACTGGTCAATGGACAGTCTTAAACCTCCGAGCCTTGACTTTACTGTGTATGCTTCTAATGGTCTTCCTGTAGAAGTACTCGGAACAAAATGTGTAGATGTAAAGGTGGGCCGAGAGGAGTTGAGAGACCAAGGGCTTCTGGTAGTAAAGACTGTAAATGAGGAGAACGGTCTAAATATAATTTTGGGTACTAACATTATCGGTAATTGTTTGGGAGAAGTTGTGTTCTTACTCCAACAGCTCGCTGAGATTGCCCGACCAAGGCAGAGAGGAGTAATCCAAAGAGAGATCCGGGCCCTGGTGTGTCAGCAGCAAGCGAAGCTTACCGACGGCGAAATTGGTAATGTACGGGTCACTGACTCAGATCCTATTGTGATACCCCAATGAGTGAAATGATCATTTGGTGCAGGGCAGCCATAGGTCTGAGAGGACAGAATTACCAAGCTGTAGTAGAACCCCACCATTCAGAACATAGACCTACACTTATGACTGCTAGAGGAGTAGTAGAGGTGGTGAATGGAAGAGTACCGGTACGGCTTCTCAATTGGGGAGATGATGAGGTAAATTTACCCCGTTATGCAACCATTGCTAAACTTCATGCTGTTGATAATAATTCTATTCTCCCGGCTGAGTCCTTAGACTCCTGTCAAATAGAGGAGGACAATGACCCAGCAACCCAGGTGGCGGAATGGTGTCAGCAACTCCATGTTGGGACGGACACCACTCCCGCTCACCAGAAGCAAGGGGTATTACGGGTGGTGCAAGAGTACGCCCAAGTGTTTAGCAAAAATCCACTTGATTTTGGGACAATTAAGGGAGTACAACATCATATCCCTACAGGCAGTCATCCTCCCATCAAAGAGCGGTATAGGCCCATACCTCCAGCTCATTATCAGAAGGCTAAAGAAATGTTGAATGATATGAAGAAAGCCGGGGTGATAAGGGATAGTTGTAGTCCCTGGGCAGCCCCTCTAGTTCTGGTTAAAAAGAAAGATGGTAGTATGAGAATGTGTGTGGATTACAGGCAGGTGAACCGCATAACACACAAGGATGCATACCCGTTACCACGCATAGAGGAATCATTAGCTGCTCTGAAAACGGCTAACTACTTTTCTACCCTTGATCTGACTAGTGGTTACTGGCAAGTGGCTGTGGCTGAGGAGGATCGTGAGAAAAACGGCTTTCACCACCCCAATGGGGCTCTGTGAGTTCGACAGAATGCCGTTTGGGCTCAGTAGTGCCCCAGGAACATTTCAGAGAGTGATGGAAAACTGTCTGGGACATCTCAATTTTGAAACCGTGCTGCTATACCTAGACGACGTCATCGTGTATTCCAAGACTTATGAGGACCATCTGAAGCACCTGGCAGAAGTATTCGAGTCCCTGTCCAGGTACGGGATGAAATTAAAACCCTCAAAATGCCATCTACTCAAACAGAAGGTACAATACTTGGGGCACATCGTCAGTTCGGAAGGAGTAGCGCCGGACCCAGAGAAAGTCACTGCCATCCAGAAGTGGCCGGAGCCGAAGAACCTTAAGGAAGTGCGACAGTTCCTGGGACTAACGGGTTACTACAGGAGATTCGTGAAAGATTACACGAAGAAGGCAGCTCCTTTACAGGACCTCCTGGTAGGACAATCCTTAAAGAGCAGAAACCCTCCCTTTAATTGGGGTAAAGAACAGGCTGAAGCATTCCAAAAGATGAAAGAGATCCTGACAGGTGATGAGATCTTAACCTATCCTGATTACAGCCAACCGTTCCTGTTGTACACCGACGCCAGTAATGAAGGGCTGGGAGCAGTTCTCAGTCAGAAGCAGAATGGCCAAGAAAAGTCATCGCTTATGCTAGCAGAAAACTCAGGCCAACGGAGAGGAATCCGGAAAATTATAGCAGCTTCAAGCTGGAGTTTCTGGCGCTGGTCTGGGCCATTACTGAAAGATTTAAGCACTATCTGGCCTCCAATAAGTTCACGGCGTACACAGACAACAACCCGTTAACGCACCTGGAAACCGCCAAGCTGGGTGCCATGGAGCAGCGATGGATGGCTCGGTTGTCCAATTACCAGTTTACTATCAAGTACCGGGCAGGTCGAAAGAATGCTAATGCTGATGCGTTGTCCCGAATGCCGCATGACTCTGATACGGAAGAAGAATCGGACGACCTGGAAGAAATTGAGCTACCCGCGTTCCATCGAAATGGGGTAGTCCACGAGCATCGAGTTCACAGAAAGCAGTATGGTGCAACATTAAATCCTTTACCCCATCACAGCTGGAAAGAGACTCAGGACAGTGATCCAGTGGTCAGCCGCATCAAGGAGTTGTTAAGTCAGGAAGGCTCCTCTCTGGAAAAGGATGCACCTATGTCAGCCAAGCTCCTGTGGAACGAGAAAAGCAGGTTGTTCCTATACCGTGAGAAGTTGTGCAGAAGATACGTCAACCCCAGAACCCATGAAATGGTCTGGCAAATCGTGGTCCCCAAGGCAGACGTCCCAATGGTGTTGGAAGCGTACCACGATCAAGCAGGACACTTTGGCTGGAGAAAGCTGGAGACCCTGTTGAGATGCCGGTTCTACTGGGTAGGGATGCGCAGCTCCATCGAGAGGTGGTGTCGGAACTGTGGACCCTGTGGTCTCAGAAGAAAGGACTACGGTAGTCAAAAGGCACCCCTGCAACCTATTCGGACGACTCGTCCCCTGGAGATTGTGGCCCTGGACCATGTCAAATTGTCGCCAAGTAGATCTGGATACTCATACGCCTTGACCATGGTGGACCATTACTCCGGATTTCTGGTAGTTGTTCCAGTTAAGGACCAGACCGCAGTGACGGCCGCGAAGACCTTTCAAGCAAGCTTTTGTAGACCGCATGGGTATCCGGAGCAAGTCTTAACCGATCAGGGACCTGCTTTTGAAGCCGATTTATTCAAGGAATTCTGTCATATGTACGGGTGCAAGAAAATTAGAACGACACCATACCACCCTCAAACCAACGGTCTCTGTGAAAAGATGAACCATATTGTCCTTGACTTGTTGAGATCCATACCGTTGGAAGACAGGAATCGATGGCCGGATTTACTACCTGATTTGGTTGATTTGTATAACCATATACCTGTAAGCTCAACTAACTGCACTCCAGCCTATCTTATGAGAGCAAGGCCCGGAAAACTACCAATGGATCTAGAACTTGGAGTGGTAGAACCGGAGGCAGACGATGCCGTGGAAAACTGGGACATCAATCGGCAAGAGCAATACAGAAGAGTACAAATCTGTGTGGAGGAAAGTCTCAATAAGGCACGGGAGAAACAGGAAGATGTTTACAACCGAAATGCTCCTGCCAAGCCTTTGATGCCTGGAGAGGTAGTATTAAAAAGAAAAAGGAAGATGCACAAATTGGATAACCAGTGGGAGCAAGAACCCTACGTCATACAAGATTCTAAATATGACAACAGAAAAGTTTGTGTCGTCAGTAAAGACGGAGGAAGAACAACAACCACTGTGTCCAGAGATCATTTGAAGTTGTGTCCAGAACACTTAAAGCGTTGTGAAAAGAACCCTGTCCTCAATCAAAGAGAAAGAAAGGAAGAGGTCCTACACACAGATCTGGGAGATTTTCCTGCGGATTGGCCCCGACTGGGAGATGCTGTGATAATTCCAGTGTTGCAGTTTTATCAGCCACAAGAGGAAGTTCTACCTCCAGTTGTGCCTGTGGTGCCAGTTGAGCCCGCTCAGGAGTTACCCATCCCAGCAACACCTCAACCTGTGGAACCTCAAGATGGATCATCAGAAGCAGCGCCCCATACTATGGGATCCCCTGGTGAAGCTGACTCACACCGTCCAGCCATCAGTACGCTTGCCAGATCCATAGAAAGATTAAGGCAGTTCTATAGTTTGCCGTTACGCAGTGCAGACAGATCGCAACTTGATATACCTGAAACTACACCACATAGATCAGAGAGAATCACAAAAGGGAAATTACCCATTAGATATCAGCAGTGATTATAACGAATTCATGTGAACATTGTAAAAGTCTATATATATAAATGTGTTTTCCCTATTATGTCTTCGTTTAACAATGGACTCAGAGGCTGAGGACTGAGCCAGCCCAAAAACTGTATCCTGTAAATAGTTGCACTAAAGTGCCTTTTTAATGGTTTCACATGAAACCTTGACTTACCTCTGAATACAAAAACCCGTGTGGTGAGGCACTGAGTGAGGTCTGCAATTGGATGTCCTGCAGCCCACCCAGGACCCACGTTGAAGGTTTGGTGCGGGTCCTTCACAAGTATACTGTATATTTATTGAATGCTATTTAATATTTGTATTTCTTTATATTGTTTGCAACGTTCAAGATATCCTCACCTCCCGGATGGGACGAATCAATGTTATTGTTAATGTTTTCATGCATAAACAAAAATGTCTCTTTTGTATTTTACAGCCCGGGAGTGCTGTCGTTTACCATGGGGGAATGTGTAGCCCTGGTACACAATACCAGGAGGATGAGTGGAGAGGTAACAGTTAAGGTCTCTTCATGACATCATGTACACTTCTGACACACCCAGCAGGGGTGTGGAAGGGAGTGATTTCTAGTCAGTCAGTTTCCTGTCCTTGGACAGAGTAGACGTGTCCAGTTTAAGTCTGTCATCAGTTCAGAACGTGGAGGCTGGTACAGGTGGTCTAATTCACCTTAGTCTAGTCAGAGCTGTGCCCACTGGAAGAAAGACTGAACTATCTAGTAAGAGTCGAGCAAATCGAAGGGCAAAGTGGAAGGAAGATTATTGGAAAAGTGCGTTTGGCTTGGAAAAGTCCTGCACATTGCTACCGGTTACTGGAGACCGAAGGATCACTATTAGCTACAAGCATAGTGAAGAGAAAACCAGAGATTTACCGGACCCTAGGTCGCGGCAAACAAGCCCCTTATAGTCAGTACGTAACTGGGGTCAGGGGAAGTGAAGACTTTGAGTCTCTGCAGGACAAAATAAGAATTCAGCTCCCTCACAGAAAGGCTCTACCACAAACCTGACTGGGAAGTACAGCTATAGATTAGCTGGAGTTATTGAGAGAACTACGCTGCAAGCTGGTTGTACTCATCATTGTATTGAAAGTAAAGGAGGCCCCTAAGTTGCTTAGCTGTTGCCTCAAAGCTCATCCTCCATCAACCCATCAGCCTCCCTGGGACCTGCTTGAACATCTTACAAGTAAAGGTATGGAAAGACGCTGACCGTGTGAGACTGAGTTATTATTGCATGCCTGCACAATCCCTACCTAACTCCCGATCTGAGGGACCAGTCCCACCTGTAGGGGACCCGACATCTAGCTGCATCACCATCCCCTCAGAGATCTACAGCAGCGCTGGTATAAATTACCAGAAGACTACAGGTGGCGTCACGAACTGTATATAAACCTATCCCCTGTAAATATATCCCCAACATACGCCAGACCGCCAGGGCCACAGACCGAGCCACAGCTACCTGTGACAATCCCCATAGACTTCCATGGGCTCGGCTCTGAGTACCCCATTGCCCTGGTAACCCACAATTGTGGTGGCGGGTCGACACACGTGTATACTGCTCTGCTTGTTTGACTCCTGTGTATGACCCAGTCTGTTTGCTCACTCTGCTCTCTGTCTCACGTTTTGCTTATATTGTCTTAACTTTATCTCGTTGTGACCCTGCTAGGAGTTTTCCTGCAGTTCCTAGATCTCTGGAGCTTAGGCCACGCCCCCAGCAGTCATGTGCTGCAGGTCCTGTTAGTCTGCAGTACACATCATTCATTACTGCTGCCTCTGAGAGACGTGTGGCCAGCTCCGCCCTTGGCTGTCACATGCTGCGGAAGGTCTTGTTCCACAGAAACACACGTCTTCTCTGCTGCGGCTCTGCTTACAGGTATCTTGGGGCACAGTTGGTTCACTCAGGACACGTGCACTGGCTCAGTGAGCATGTGCAGTGCGGTGTCCTTGACATGAGGGATATTGTTGTTTTTTATTTTAGTTTTATTACAGGAGATCGAGGGCTTTGGTGGAATTAGGTGAGTTTTTCTTGGTGTGTGTGTTTTCCTACAATGTGACTATGGGGTTAGTAATGGGCGTGTCTTATTGATGCCTCTCCATTACTAACCTCGGGGCTTGATGTCACATGACAATACAAAGGTGACATCAACCCCCCAACTATCACTCCATTTGCCACCACTACAGGGCAAGTGGGAAGAGGCGGGCTGTAATGTATGTGATACAGTTCATATAGCGTCTTGTGCTTGGGTGCGATGAAAATACTTGAGACACAGGTTGAAAAAGAAAGTCTTGTATTGCTTCATACAAATTGGCAAAAATAAACACACAGGTTGCAAACACAGAAGCAGGAGACACAGCAGGCCAAAGTAATCTAAGTTCATCAATAACTCTCCACAACAGATTCAGATCTTCTTCTATGTTACCGCAAGTCCATGCAACCGTGAGGCTTTCAAGAGCAGAGTTCAGAGTCCACAAGAGCTCCAGAGTTTCTCAGTAGAAATGGCTGGAGTACAAAGTCCAAGGCTTCAGGAGTCAGAACACAGGTTCACTGCAGGCCAGATTCTGAAGCACTGATTGCTCAGGTGTGGCTGTTTAAGAAGCAAACGGAGAGAATCAGGGCGGGAACATGCAAGCTGGAAAACTCCATTTTAACTGAGGGCAAGATAGCTGCAGCAAAACAGAAAGCAAAATGGCCGACGAACAAACTGAGTTTCAGAAACAGATATACAGAACCTTACACGGGCAAAGCGCCAGAATTGGTGCCTCTAATAGACGTGCCTTTTCTGGGCAGCTGTGGTCTGCTATTTTTAGGCTGGGGGGCCAATATCCATGGGCCCTTACCAGCCTAAGAATACCAGCCTCAGCTGTCTTCTTTAGCAAGGCTGGTTGACAAAAATGGTGGGACCCCACGCCTTCTTTTAAAAAAATTATTTATTTAAATAATTTTTTAAAAAAAACAGCGTGGGGAGCCCTTTATTCTTGATAACTAGCATTGCTAAAGCTGGTAGCTGACGGTTGCAGCCCCCAGCTGTGAGTTTTGCCTGGCTGGTTAGCAAAAATACAGGGAAACTCATGCCATTTTTTAAAAAATTTATTTATTTACAGCGCAGGAGCAGCTGATGAATACTCCCATCTGCAGCTCCTGCTCTCACTGTAATTAGCAGCAGCGGGTGTCGGATGCTGGGAGCAGTAGTCCCATCAGCTGACACCAGTGACCAGAGGTAAACTTTATTCCTTCGATCACAGCTGAGCGCTCACGCTGTCTTTTGACAGCATGGGAACCGCGGCTCTCTGACTGGCAGGGATGATTTCACCGCCAATCAGAAGTGGTGTTTGCCGCGCTGTCATGCACATAACAGCATGGCAAACACTGGATGTTCGGGCCCCCCATTCAAGTGAATGGGGTCCGGGTTTGGGTCCAGGTACTGTTCTGGTACCCGAACTTTTTGTAACTGTTCGGCTGAACCCGCCGGACCTGAATATCCAGGTGTCTGCCCATCTCTACCCCTGAATAATTGCCCCTCATTGTCCTTCTTTCACAAAATATCCCCCACACTGATCCTCTCCAAAATATCCCCCCATGCCGCCACTCATAATAATATCGCTTAATACTGCCCCTCTCTATAGTATCTCCTTACACGGCCCCTCTCCATAATATCCCCACCCACACTGCCCCTCTCCATGTTATCCTCCTACACACTGTCCCTCGCTATCGTATTTCCTTACACTAACCCCCTCCATAATATAAATCTGTGTAATATCCCCCCACTGCCCCTCTGGTTAGCAAAAATACAGGGGAACTCACGTCTTTTTTTTAAAAAAAAATTATTTACTCACAGCGCAGGAGCAGATGATGAATACTCCCATCATCCGCTCCTGCTCACTGTAATTAGCGGCAGTGGGTGTCGGGTGATGGGAGCAGTAGTCCTCTCAGCTGACACCAGTGACCGGAGGTAAACTTTATACCTCCGATCACAGCTGAGCGCTCACGCTGTCTTTTGCTAATCCCTTATCCTCCTACACACTGCCCCCTCTCTATAATATCCTACACACTGCCCCCTCTCTATAATATCCTCCACACTGTCCCCTCTCTATAATATCCTCCACACTTCCCCTTCTCTATAATATTCTCCACACTGCCCCTCTCTATAATATCCTCCACACTGCCCCTCTCTATAATATCCTCCACACTGCCCCCTCTCTATAATATCCTCCACACTGCCCCCTCTCTATAATGTCCTCCACACTGCCCCTCTCTATAATATCCTCCACACTGCCCCCTCTCTATAATATGCTCCACACTTCCCCCTCTCTATAATATCCTCCACACTGCCCCCTCCCTATAATATCCTCCACACTGCCCCTCTCTATAATATCCTCCACACTGCCCCCTCTCTATAATATCCTCCACACTGCCCCCTCTCTATAATATCCTCCACACTGCCCCCTCTCTATAATATCTTCCACACTGCCCCTCTCTATAATATCCTACACACTGCCCCCTCTCTATAATATCCTCCACACTGCCCCCTCTCTATAATATCCTCCACACTGCCCCCTCCCTATAATATCCTCCACACTGCCCCTCTCTATAATATCCTCCACACTGCCCCCTCTCTATAATATCCTCCACACTGCCCCCTCTCTATAATATCCTCCACACTGCCCCCTCTCTATATCTTCCACACTGCCCCTCTCTATAATATCCTCCACACTGCCCCCTCTCTATAATATGCTCCACACTTCCCCCTCTCTATAATATTCTCCACACTGCCCCCTCCCTATAATATCCTCCACACTGCCCCTCTCTATAATATCCTCCACACTGCCCCTCTCTATAATATCCTCCACACTGCCCCCTCTCTATAATATCCTCCACACTGCCCCTCTCTATAATGTCCTCCACACTGCCCCCTCTCTATAATATCTTCCACACTGCCCCCTCTCTATAATATCCTACACACTGCCCCCTCTCTATAATATCCTCCACACTGCCCCCTCTCTATAATGTCCTCCACACTGCCCCCTCTCTATAATATCCTCCACACTTCCCCCTCCCTATAATATCCTCCACACTGCCCCCTCTCTATAATATCCTCCACACTGCCCCTCTCTATAATATCCTCCACACTGCCCCCTCTCTATAATATCTTCCACACTGCCCCCTCTCTATAATACAAATACAAACACCTCGCCCTGTCCTGGATCGCCTCTTACCTTTCCGACCGCACATTTAGCGTCTCCCACTCACACTCTACCTCCTCATCCCACCCTTTCTCCGTTGGAGTCCCCCAATGCTCTTGTCCTGGGGCCCCTACTTTTTTCCATCTATACCCTTGGCCTAAGACAACTCATAAAGTCCCATGGCTTCCAGTACCACCTGTATGCAGACGACACTCAGATCTACCTCTCTGGCCCAGATGTCACCCCTCTGCTGTCCAGAATCCCGGAGTGTCTATCAGCCATATCCTTCTTCTTCACCTCGTTTCTTAAAACTCAATGTAGACAAAACCGAACTCATCATCTTTCCTCCATCTCACGTATCTTCCCTACCCGATCTATCTATTATGGTAAATGGCATCACGATCTCTCCTGCACCTGAAATCCGCTGCCTCGGAGTAACTCTCGACCTCTGCCCTGTCCTTCAAACCACATGTCCAAACTCTTGCCACCTCCTGTCGCCTCCAACTGAAAAACATTTCCAGAATCCGTCCCTTCCTCAGCCCTCACTCTACTAAAACTCTTGTGCATGCCCTCATTGTGGCGCCCTGAGGGTCCAGTCGCCACAGAGATGTTGCATCGCACCCAGCGGTGTGACACCTGACTCTCAGGTAAGGAGGGTGCACCCCATTGACTCCATCACTGCATCCACACACATCATGCCAGTGCTGAGCATACGGATGGATGGTCTGACTCAGATTGGTTAGTAAAGGGTGTAGAAGTGGGTGGGTGGAGTCAGCTGCAGCATTAGTCTAGAATTTCTGTCAGAGACAGTCAGGCAGTGTGTGGGTACTGGCCTGTACTGCAGCTCCTCTGAATCCACTTCAGGGAGCCACGCTGAGAGAGCGAACGGGTCCAGGGCAGAGACAGCAATTGAGGCTGTGCCCCCATCCTGAAGAAGGAGGACCAGGCAAACGACGGGGAACGGTCCCTAGACTAGTGGGAAAGTTCAGCTCCACTAGTAACACCGAGAATAGTAGGTCTCTTCAAGGGCCACTAACCACCATAACCTCACTGGGAGGAAGCTTAGGGGTCAAGTACGTCCAGAACCTTCGTACTGGGTGGCCTGATTAACCACTGGTCTGGTAACTGAAAGGGCCTAATACTACCTCGTCCGAGGGCTCTGTGGTGGCGGGTGCAGAAGGAGTGTGGAGTGTAGCACCAATAGAAGAAGCCGGAAAGGAACATAAAGGGAGTCGTCTTTGGAAGTGTGACCAATCTACCTGAGGGTTGCTGGTGTACTACTCACTGGAAGGACACAGTGCCCGGCTGGAATCTGTGTGTACAACAGACTGTGAGTAAAACCTTGAAACTGCAACAGAACTGTTTCCCTGATTCTTCCAGCGACGCACACTCCACTCTGCTACATCCCTCCTGCACCATAGCTTTATCTTTCATCTACCTGCCCTGGAAGGACACAGTCTCACCTGTAGAAGACTTATCATCTAGCTGCACACACCATCCCTTCCAGAGGACCTGCACAGCAGCGCTGGTCACCCTGACCAGGTACTACAGGTGGCGTCACGACAAACTACACAAACACTAATCCCCTATAAATACTCCCCCATTTATAGTGAGCGCCCAGGGCAACGGACCGAGCCGTGGCTGCCCGTGACATCCCCCATGGAAGTCGATGGGCTCGGTGCCGAGTACCCCACGGCCCTGGCGGGCAGCTCATCATCATCTCCCGCCTTGATTACTGCAACACCCTCCTCTGTGGCCTCCCCGTCAACTCTCTTGCACCACTCCAGTCTGTCCTCAACTCTGCTGCCCGACTAATCCTCCTCTCCCCTCGCTACTCCCCTGCTTCTCCCCTCTGCAAATCCCTCCACTGGCTCCCAATTCCCCAACGAATCCAGTTCAAACTACTAACACTGACCTACAAAGCCGTCCACAACCTGTCTCCTCCCTATATCTCTGAACTAATCTCCCAATATCTTCCTTCACCTAATCTTCGATCCTCCCAAGACCTCCTACTATCCTCCACACTTATTCGTTCCTCACACAACCGCCTCCAAGATTTCTCCCGAATATCCCCCATCCTCTGGAATTTCACGCCTCAACATGTACGATTATCCACCACCCTCGGATCCTTCAAACGGAACCTGAAAACCCATCTCTTCAGGAAAGCCTACAGCCTGCAATAACCATTCCGCCTCGCCGCCACCACCCGAGCTGCCGCCTCGCCGCTACCACCCTAGCTGCCGCCACGCCACCACCACCAGAGCTGCCACATCGCCGCCACCACCAGAGCTGCCGCACCCCGACCTTCTGTTTCTTCCCCATTATCCTGTAGAATGTAAGTCCGCAAGGGCAGGGTCCTCTCCTCTCTGTACCAGTCTGTCATTGTAAATTTGTTTACTGTAAACGATATCTATAACTTTGTATGTAACCTCTTCTCATGTACAGCACCATGGAATTAATGGCGCTATATAAATAAATAATAATAATAAAAATAATACACTGCCCCCTCCCTATAATATCCTCCACACTGCCCCCTCTCTAATATCCTACACACTGCCCCCTCTCTATAATATCCTACACACTGCCCCCTCCCTATAATATCCTCCACACTGCCCCCTCCCTATAATATCCTCCACATAGCCCCCTCTCTATAATATCCTACACACTGCCCCTCTCTATAATATCCTCCACACTGCCCCCTCTCTATAATATCCTCCACACTGCCCCCTCTCTATAATATGCTCCACACTTCCCCCTCTCTATAATATTCTCCACACTGCCCCCTCCCTATAATATCCTCCACACTGCCCCTCTCTATAATATCCTCCACACTGCCCCCTCTCTATAATATCCTCCACACTGCCCCCTCTCTATAATATCCTCCACACTGCCCCTCTCTATAATGTCCTCCACACTGCCCCCTCTCTATAATATCTTCCACACTGCCCCCTCTCTATAATATCCTACACACTGCCCCCTCTCTATAATATCCTCCACACTGCCCCCTCTCTATAATGTCCTCCACACTGCCCCCTCTCTATAATATCCTCCACACTTCCCCCTCCCTATAATATCCTCCACACTGCCCCCTCTCTATAATATCCTCCACACTGCCCCTCTCTATAATATCCTCCACACTGCCCCCTCTCTATAATATCTTCCACACTGCCCCCTCTCTATAATACAAATACAAACACCTCGCCCTGTCCTGGATCGCCTCTTACCTTTCCGACCGCACATTTAGCGTCTCCCACTCACACTCTACCTCCTCATCCCACCCTTTCTCCGTTGGAGTCCCCCAATGCTCTTGTCCTGGGGCCCCTACTTTTTTCCATCTATACCCTTGGCCTAAGACAACTCATAAAGTCCCATGGCTTCCAGTACCACCTGTATGCAGACGACACTCAGATCTACCTCTCTGGCCCAGATGTCACCCCTCTGCTGTCCAGAATCCCGGAGTGTCTATCAGCCATATCCTTCTTCTTCACCTCGTTTCTTAAAACTCAATGTAGACAAAACCGAACTCATCATCTTTCCTCCATCTCACGTATCTTCCCTACCCGATCTATCTATTATGGTAAATGGCATCACGATCTCTCCTGCACCTGAAATCCGCTGCCTCGGAGTAACTCTCGACTCTGCCCTGTCCTTCAAACCACATGTCCAAACTCTTGCCACCTCCTGTCGCCTCCAACTGAAAAACATTTCCAGAATCCGTCCCTTCCTCAGCCCTCACTCTACTAAAACTCTTGTGCATGCCCTCATTGTGGCGCCCTGAGGGTCCAGTCGCCACAGAGATGTTGCATCGCACCCAGCGGTGTGACACCTGACTCTCAGGTAAGGAGGGTGCACCCCATTGACTCCATCACTGCATCCACACACATCATGCCAGTGCTGAGCATACGGATGGATGGTCTGACTCAGATTGGTTAGTAAAGGGTGTAGAAGTGGGTGGGTGGAGTCAGCTGCAGCATTAGTCTAGAATTTCTGTCAGAGACAGTCAGGCAGTGTGTGGGTACTGGCCTGTACTGCAGCTCCTCTGAATCCACTTCAGGGAGCCACGCTGAGAGAGCGAACGGGTCCAGGGCAGAGACAGCAATTGAGGCTGTGCCCCCATCCTGAAGAAGGAGGACCAGGCAAACGACGGGGAACGGTCCCTAGACTAGTGGGAAAGTTCAGCTCCACTAGTAACACCGAGAATAGTAGGTCTCTTCAAGGGCCACTAACCACCATAACCTCACTGGGAGGAAGCTTAGGGGTCAAGTACGTCCAGAACCTTCGTACTGGGTGGCCTGATTAACCACTGGTCTGGTAACTGAAAGGGCCTAATACTACCTCGTCCGAGGGCTCTGTGGTGGCGGGTGCAGAAGGAGTGTGGAGTGTAGCACCAATAGAAGAAGCCGGAAAGGAACATAAAGGGAGTCGTCTTTGGAAGTGTGACCAATCTACCTGAGGGTTGCTGGTGTACTACTCACTGGAAGGACACAGTGCCCGGCTGGAATCTGTGTGTACAACAGACTGTGAGTAAAACCTTGAAACTGCAACAGAACTGTTTCCCTGATTCTTCCAGCGACGCACACTCCACTCTGCTACATCCCTCCTGCACCATAGCTTTATCTTTCATCTACCTGCCCTGGAAGGACACAGTCTCACCTGTAGAAGACTTATCATCTAGCTGCACCACACCATCCCTTCCAGAGGACCTGCACAGCAGCGCTGGTCACCCTGACCAGGTACTACAGGTGGCGTCACGACAAACTACACAAACACTAATCCCCTATAAATACTCCCCCATTTATAGTGAGCGCCCAGGGCAACGGACCGAGCCGTGGCTGCCCGTGACATCCCCCATGGAAGTCGATGGGCTCGGTGCCGAGTACCCCACGGCCCTGGCGGGCAGCTCATCATCATCTCCCGCCTTGATTACTGCAACACCCTCCTCTGTGGCCTCCCCGTCAACTCTCTTGCACCACTCCAGTCTGTCCTCAACTCTGCTGCCCGACTAATCCTCCTCTCCCCTCGCTACTCCCCTGCTTCTCCCCTCTGCAAATCCCTCCACTGGCTCCCAATTCCCCAACGAATCCAGTTCAAACTACTAACACTGACCTACAAAGCCGTCCACAACCTGTCTCCTCCCTATATCTCTGAACTAATCTCCCAATATCTTCCTTCACCTAATCTTCGATCCTCCCAAGACCTCCTACTATCCTCCACACTTATTCGTTCCTCACACAACCGCCTCCAAGATTTCTCCCGAATATCCCCCATCCTCTGGAATTTCACGCCTCAACATGTACGATTATCCACCACCCTCGGATCCTTCAAACGGAACCTGAAAACCCATCTCTTCAGGAAAGCCTACAGCCTGCAATAACCATTCCGCCTCGCCGCCACCACCCGAGCTGCCGCCTCGCCGCTACCACCCTAGCTGCCGCCACGCCACCACCACCAGAGCTGCCACATCGCCGCCACCACCAGAGCTGCCGCACCCCGACCTTCTGTTTCTTCCCCATTATCCTGTAGAATGTAAGTCCGCAAGGGCAGGGTCCTCTCCTCTCTGTACCAGTCTGTCATTGTAAATTTGTTTACTGTAAACGATATCTATAACTTTGTATGTAACCTCTTCTCATGTACAGCACCATGGAATTAATGGCGCTATATAAATAAATAATAATAATAAAAATAATACACTGCCCCCTCCCTATAATATCCTCCACACTGCCCCCTCTCTAATATCCTACACACTGCCCCCTCTCTATAATATCCTACACACTGCCCCCTCCCTATAATATCCTCCACACTGCCCCCTCCCTATAATATCCTCCACATAGCCCCCTCTCTATAATATCCTACACACTGCCCCCTCTATAATATCCCCCACTGCCCCCTCTCTAATATCCTACACACTGCCCCCTCTCTATAACATCCTACACACTGCCCCCTCTCTATAATATCCTACACACTGCCCCCTCCCTATAATATCCTCCACATAGCCCCCTCTCTATAATATCCTACACACTGCCCCCTCTATAATATCCTACACACTGCCCCTCTATAATATCCTACACACTGCCCCTCTATAATATCCTACACACTTTCCCCTCTCTATAATATCCTACACACTGCCCCTCTCTATAATATCCTACACACTGCCCTCTCTCTATAATATCCTCCACACTGCCCCCTCTCTATAATATCCTCCACACTGCCCCTTTCCATATCTCCCCCACACTCCACTGCCCCTCTCTATACTACAGTGGGGACAATAAGTATCTGATCCGCTGCTGATTTCGCAGTTTCCCCTACACAGAATGGAGGATCGGTAATTGTTATCGTCGGTCACTTCACCTGTGAGAGACAGAATCTAAAGATAAAATCCAGAGAATCCCATTGTAGGATTGTTACATCATTTACATTTTATTACATGAAATAAGTATGTGCTCACTGATCAACCAGCGAGAATTCTGCTCTCAAAGACCTGTTAGTGTTTCTGTAAGAAGCCCTTGTGACGACATTGCAGGGGCCAGGGGACAAGAGCACCAGCTGACCCCCTGTATCTCCACAGCCCTCCTACTCTGCATTCATTACCTGGATTAATTGCCCCTTTTTGACCTCGTTACCTGTATGAAAGACACCTGTCCACACACTCAATCACACTCCAACCTCTCCACCATGGCCAAGACCAAAGAGCTGTCTAAGGACACCAGGGACAAAAATTACAGACCTGCACAAGGCTGGGATTGTCTGCAGGACAATAGGCAAACAGCTTGGTGAGAAGCAACACCTGTTGGCACAATTATTAGAAAATGGAAGAAACACAAGATGACTGTCAATCTTCCTCGGTTTGGGGCTCCATGCAGTATCTCGTCTTGTGGGGTAGGGATGATTCTGAGAGAGGTCTGGAATCAGCTAAAGAACTAAACGGGAGGACCTGGTCAATGATCTGAAGAGACCCGAGACCACTATCTCAAACATTACCGTTAGTGTGACGACACAGCATTTCTCCTTCATTATGAATTGATGTTTGTTAATTGTTCAATAGCTGCGTTTACCTATTGAATCAGTTCTTGCAGCTTATTGTCATACTATCCTTGGGGGACAGGAACGCAGGGTCACTGAACAATCGCTGTTTGCTGATATGTTGATTACCTATTATACCAGTCCACGCAGCTGCAAACACTGAAGAATAAACTATGCGGATTGATTGAATACTTGAACAATGAGCGTTAACCTCATCCCAACTTCCCCCTGACCTGTGGAAGATGTCCTGAAAAACAGATGTGGGTATAAAAAGGGACTTATTATCCTTTTGCAGGGAGACTTCACAGAAAAGCAGCCAGGAAACATGTCTCCAACCAGAGGAATACAGATTTGATCCACTTGCTCATCACTGAGCCCATGGAGACATTTGGAGCACCCAGGTACGGACAATCAGATCTCATGGCCACATACCTCAATGAACTCTGAGCTTCCTAAGCTTGTCACTGGTGGGGGTAGTTGGCCCTGGAAGCCCCAAAGTTTTAGCTGCTCTAATCCCGGTGAGCCAGCGAAGGGTGAGTCTCTGTACTCTGCACCATCTTTGCTGGAACTGTACTATATGTTACTGTCTGTTGGTGGTTCAATAAAGTATAGCCACACTGTGTTACCCTCACCCTGTGTTGTCTGAGTGGTGTTCGGCCTACAGGAAAGGAGTGCGGGGGCGTTCAGTGGTATGAGCCCTGATCCATGTGGTCTTTCTAAAGACAGCTGGGCAAGCTGACGAGAGCACCAACTATATGGCAGATTGACCACCCTACACCACCTAATCGCCATCGCCACATCCAACCATACAAGGTCAGTGCTAATCAGCCCAAGGACCTCGGAACACTGTGTCTTCCATCACCCTAGCCAGCCCAGATATTGTCCCACAAGAACCCCATTTACCAGGCCGCCAAGTGGCCATCTCCTGGGCTTGAGATCAGTGCTTGAGGAATGAATGCATTTACGTGGGCAATCTACCAGATGATGTACAGGAGAAGGAACTGGAGGAGTTGTTCCACCAGTACGGGCGGATCCGTATCATCGAGCTGAAGAATCACAGGGGGAGGCGGTACCACGCCGTCCACCTTCATCAGCTTCACAATCCACGGGATGCAGAGGACGCCGTGTTTGGACGCAATGCATAAGATTTCAATTCTCATCCCACCTTCCGCCTGACCTGTGGATGATGGCCTGAAGGAGAAATATGGGTGTTAACCCATTAATGACAGGAGGCATTTTTGATTTTGCATTTTAATTATTTCCTCCCCTTCTTCCCAGAGCCATAACTTTTTTTATTTTTCCGTCAATATGGCCATGTGAGGGCTTATTTTTTGCGGGACGAGTTGTACTTTTGAACGACACCATTGGTTTTACCATGCTGTTTACTCAAAAACGGGAAAAAAATTCCAAGTGCGGTGAAATTGCAAAAAAGGTGCAATCCCACAGTTGTTTTTTGTTTGGCTTCTTTGCTAGATTCACTAAATGGTAAAACTGAGCTGCCGTTATGATTCTCCAGGTCATTACGAGTTCACAGACACCAAACATGTCTCGGTTCTCTTTTATCTTAGTGGCGGAAAATAAAAATTCCAAAGTTTGTTAAAAAAAAATTGTGCCATTTTCCGAGACCCATAGAGTCTCCATATTTTATGATCTGGGGTCGGGTGAGAGCTTATTTTTTGCGCCCCTAGCTGATGCTTTTAATGATACATTTTGGTGCAGATACGATCTTTTGATCGCCCGTTATTGCATTTTAGTGTAATGTTGCAGCGACCAAAAAAACGTAATTTTGGCGTTTTGACTCTTCTCGCTACGCCGTTTAGCGATTGGGTTAATACTTTTTTTTTATTGATAGATTGAGCGATTCTGAACACGGCGATACCAAATATGTGTATGTGTGAATTTTTTTTAATTGTTTTATTTTGAATGGGGCGAAAGGGGGATGATTTAAACTTTTAGATCTTTTTAATATTTTTAACATGATTCAATAGTCTCCATGGGAGCTGCCATAACCCGATCGGCTCCGATGGTCAGATCGCCTGCATGTAGCAGAATGCCTCACTTGCTATGAGCACCGACCACCGGGCGGGTCCGACCTCATGGACTTATATGTGGTTTAGGACACGTTCAGGTAACTAAAGTTCGTCTTAACCCGACTAACCCGAACTTTCTTGGGTCTGCTCATCCTTAGTTACCGATGCGGTGAGGTGATAAAAGGCACCAATATCTGACCAACCCGCACCGTGGCTAAATTTTGAAAAATAGCCCCCCATCTGTCTATATGGTCTATATGGCATTCATGGTCCTTGTGTGTACGAGGAGGGAAAAAAAGAGAAAGGAATATTCTCTCCATGGCGGAAGGTTCTGGACTACATTGAGGAAAACTATTTATTTTGTGACATGAGGCATAACAGGAGGAGCGACAAGAGGTGTCACAGACGTTGTCACAAGAGGTGTCCTCCTCATTTTGAGGATGGAAGCATGGCTTCATCATGAATTGAAGGGAACTAAAGCTAGCACTTTAAGACACTCCACATGACCCTTTATGCAGCTGGGACCCCCTGGCTGTGAACAGGTAATTAAAGCGGGTTATCTGCTGGATCGCAGACACATCAATGTGGCATAGTGGGAAGAAGACTTTGGGAGGAGATAGAATTATGGCCTATGGAAGATGTCTTATCTCCCCATCGCCTCCCTAAATTCAGAGAATTGCATCTGTGTAGCCCAGCTGCGCTTGGTGCCACATGTTACCCAGGAGGATGCATGGAAGGTAATTCACAATCACCCGATATTCATTCACACTTCACATTTTCCTGGTACCACCAGAGGGAGCCCTTTAGAATATGCAGGTATATAAGGGTGTGGAGAGATAGAGCAGTGAGATGAAGACAGTCTAGCTGAACGTTAGCTAGTTGTTGGTTGTACCTCAGACAGATCAGATCTCCTCAGAACACCGGAGTGAGAGGATTCCTGTCAGAGCGTGTTGGTGAGGAAAGTTACCTCAGAACGTGCTGACTGATAGTTCCCTAGGAAAGTGACTCTCGAAGTGAGCATGAAATCAGTCTGACGGAAGGTCCTGATAGCTACTTTGGACAGAGCCTAAGAAAGAAGTGAAGGAAAGGGAACTGCAGTATTTGTAACATCGAGTCAACTGAGGTATTGTTAGAGAGCGAGCGTGCCGACGCTTGGAGAGCGGTGAAGAGAAGGAAGCTGACATCTACTGCTGCCTGTGCTTATGTTAAAGGTGTGAGTAGGACGACAGGCAAGTGGAAAAGGGAAAAGAGAGAGTGACTGAGGATGAATAGCAATGATGGCTTACCTCCACTCTGCACTACCGGACACCGGGTCCGAGCTTGCTAGTACCTTCACGGCTAGTGGGAAAAACCGGAGACCCTGCTGGACTTCAGGTCACAGAGGGGCCCAACAGTGCTGATACGTAACCGGGGTCAGGAAGAACAGGAGTCTGGTCAGCGCAACCATTGGAGACTTAGTTCTGTCCAAAAGAAGGCTCCACCACAAGATCAGCCGGGCGTAGCAAAGAGAACGGAGTTAAACTTTGTTTCATGCAAGTTAGAAACTCACACACATATAGACGTAAGGAGGCCCTACACCTACTCAGTGATTACTGGACGTGCATCCTCCACCCTGACGGCCTCCCGGGACGTGCCTGCAACTTCATCACCAGTAAAGGTACAGAAAGAGACTGTCTTGTGTGTGTCTGCATTATTGCTCCTTCACCCCTGCACCGCCATATACGTCGAGGGATCAGTCTCGCCTGTGGGAGACTTAACACCTCGCTGCCCCAACCCTCAGAGGATTCACCCTGCAGCGCTGGTCACCCTGACCAGGAACCACAGGTGGCGTCACGAACATTTCTACAATCCCCTGTAAATATCCCCCTTTTAGTGAGCGCCCAGGGCCACGGACCGAGCTGCGCTACCCGTGACATCCCCCAGTGAAGTGAACGGGCTCGGTGCCGAGTACCCCACAGCCCTGGTACGTGCGACTCATCTTTTGGCATCACGAACAGGATCCGAAGCTCGCTATATGTGAGTCCTGTGTGCTTAAATGGACTGTTTTGTGCAAAAAGACTGTTGCTGTGTTTTTGAGATTTTTGGCGCTATTTTCCGCCATTTTGCCGCCATATTCGCGCCCTGAGGCGCTGGTGAAGAAGAGGGGCGTATTCGTGGGCGTACCCCCCCTGTGGCGCGAAAGTAATGGGCGCCCTGTCTAAGTGCTATTATAATGTCCGAGCCTGCCCCACTGCAAGGGAGATCCGCCTCCTCTTCATCCTCTATGCTAAGAAGAGAAAGCGAAAGTCCCGCCTGCACGGAAGAGACCAGATTGTTCCAGATGGGAAATACAGTCTGGCCTGGAGTGAGATGGTGGAAGGACAGGAGACGCTGTGTGGAGGAATGGCGGTGCGCAGACCCCGTTCCCCTGAAGAGCTGCAGCGTGTGCCTGAACCCTCCCCAGGTCGGGAGGACGAAGAAATGAACTACCGTGTGGAAGAAGTGGATGCGGTGCTGAGAGATATAGCCCGACACCGCGCAGAAATGGAGGCGATGGAGCAGAGCTGGCGTGCCCTGAAACAGCGGCTGCTGTGGGACGCGATGCTCTCCCCCCTGGATGCGCAAATGCCACCCGCGCCACCACTGGAACCAGCGGCTGATGAAGAACGGAGGCCGGCCCCAAAAGAGCTGTACCTGACCCCGCAGAAGACGCGGCTGGAAGAGAGGAGGCTGAGGAGGCCCTGCCCGGACCGGAATGCCAGCCAGGCCTGGAACCAGAGGCCGCAGCGGAATGCAGTCCCCCGGTAGGGACGACGAAGGAAGACACCCAGCCGCAAGCGATGGAGATCGACTGGGAGGAGATGGAGCACCTCGACGACGTGGAATACGCCGCCCAGAAGGAGAACGAGTGGCGACGCCGGGAGCATGAGGAGCGGCAGCAGCGGGAGCAGCGAGAGGCTCAGCAACTTCGCCAGAGGTACCGGGAGAAAGATCTTGCTAACAAGGAGATCGTCAGGCGAGATAAAGGTACGCTCCGGGAACCGCGGCGCCAGGGGGCCATTAGAGACTTCAAACTCCGGGGAGGCTGGGGATTCATTCACGAGCCAGGCCTGTACCAGGAGGTCTTTGTTAATCGCAGGGATGTGGAGTCTCACCTGCCAGAGGGGCACCCGGGAAGGGATCTGCTTATTGGGGATGTTGTCACCTACACGCGGCACTGGGGTCTTAAGGGGTGGTATGCCCTGAATGTCTCCCGAGTCAGCGACCCCGTCCCTGAAGCCGGAAACGTACCCCGTGTCTCAGCGTCCCAGGCCCCAGCCACATCAGCGCACGGCCGCGCACCTGTGTTCCATTCTGCAAATGCAACAGAGCGCAGCGACTGCTAGTGCGCCCCCAACTGAGCCACTGCGTGCACATGCGTCATCATTGGAAACGCTGCAGAGCACAGCGACTGCTACAGCGACCCTACTGGGCCAAATCTATGCGACCTGTACTTAGAAGAGGCACCTGTAAGGCCTCCAGCAAATCGCAAAATTGAAAAGAGAACTGTGGCTACTTAGACACTGGTAGCAGGACACGATCTCTTAGTGATGCGTTCCAGAGCGCACCGCATGCTTCCAGCCCCAGGTGTGGAAGGTGCTACCATGTTTAAAGAAGGCCAGTAGGACCCAGACCGGGTTTACTGTTATGTAAAAAGTTTAAAGAAGAATTGCACTTTATTGAGAATGTTATATGATGATAATGTTTACATGCTGAAGTAGTATACCCCAGTTGGGTAATGTGATATGTGAAATGTGTTTCTTTTAAAGGACTGCGTGGCTGAGGACTTTGCCAGCCCAAAAACTGTGTTGTAAATAGTTGGCACTCAGTGCCCCATCTTGGTTTTACGTAAGCCATTCTACCTCAGAAGCAAAACCCGTATGGTGTGGCCTTGAGTGAGGTCTGCAGCAAAGAAGTCCTGCAGCCCACCCAGGACCACCGTGGGAGGTTTGGTACGGGTCCTCCACAAGAATCCTGTATTTATTGTGTGAAAGTATTTTGATATTTTCTATTTGCCATTTGTACACATTGTAACGTTTGAAGTGTCCTTACCTCCCGCAAGGGATGAGTTATGTTATTGTTGATGTTATAAAAATTGTTTTCTTTTTCAGCCCGGGAGTGCTGATATTAACTAGGGGGGGATGTGTAGCCCAGCTGCGCTTGGTGCCACATGTTACCCAGGAGGATGCATGGAAGGTAATTCACAATCACCCGATATTCATTCACACTTCACATTTTCCTGGTACCACCAGAGGGAGCCCTTTAGAATATGCAGGTATATAAGGGTGTGGAGAGATAGAGCAGTGAGATGAAGACAGTCTAGCTGAACGTTAGCTAGTTGTTGGTTGTACCTCAGACAGATCAGATCTCCTCAGAACACCGGAGTGGGAGGATTCCTGTCAGAGCGTGTTGGTGAGGAAAGTTACATCAGAACGTGCTGACTGATAGTTCCCTAGGAAAGTGGAAAGTGACTCTCGAAGTGAGCATGAAATCATTCTGACGGAAGGTCCTGATAGCTACTTTGGACAGAGCCTAAGAAAGAAGTGAAGGAAAGGGAACTGCAGTATTTGTAACATCGAGTCAACTGAGGTATTGTTAGAGAGCGAGCGTGCCGACGCTTGGAGAGCGGTGAAGAGAAGGAAGCTGACATCTACTGCTGCCTGTGCTTATGTTAAAGGTGTGAGTAGGACGACAGGCAAGTGGAAAAAGGAAAAGAGAGAGTGACTGAGGATGAATAGCAATGATAACTTACCTCCACTCTGCACTACCGGACACCGGGTCCGAGCTTGCTAGTACCTTCATGGCTAGTGGGAGAAACCGGAGACCCTGCTGGACTTCAGGTCACAGAGGGGCCCAACAGTGCTGATACGTAACCGGGGTCAGGAAGAACAGGAGTCTGGTCAGCGCAACCATTGGAGACTTAGTTCTGTCCAAAAGAAGGCTCCACCACAAGATCAGCCGGGCGTTGCAAAGAGAACGGAGTTAAACTTTGTTTCATGCAAGTTAGAAACTCACACACATAAAGACGTAAGGAGGCCCTACACCTACTCAGTGGATTACTGGACGTGCATCCTCCACCCTGACGGCCTCCCGGGACGTGCCTGCAACTTCATCACCAGTAAAGGTACAGAAAGAGACTGTCTTGTGTGTGTCTGCATTATTGCTCCTTCACCCCTGCACCACCATATACCTCGAGGGACCAGTCTCGCCTGTGGGAGACTTAACACCTTGCTGCCCCAACCCTCAGAGGATTCACCGCGCAGCGCTGGTCACCCTGATCAGAAACCACAGGTGGCGTCACGAACATTTCTACAATCCCCTGTAAATATCCCCCTTTTAGTGAGCGCCCAGGGCCACGGACCGAGCTGCGCTACCCGTGACATCCCCCAGTGAAGTGAACGGGCTCGGTGCCGAGTACCCCACAGCCCTGGTACGTGCGACTCACATGCAGCCTGTTATAAGCCCGGACTCCAGTTATGAATATTGGGGTTTTTTAACAGCGTAGGTCCTACAGTGGTGGGGACATTTTCGGCGTTGTGATGAACGTAATGCATTTAATTACATCACTGAGTGGCCTGCTCACTAGCCTGAAATGAATATCGCACAGAGGGTTAACACTATACACTGATGAGCAAAATCTGCTTTGAACTTTGGGCTTTCAGGCTCCACATCTCACCATCCACTCCTGCTGTGATCGTGAGACCACCATCACTTTATAGACAGTCATCTCGGCTACCTCATACATACGGTAAATGTGACTTGCAGCCATTCAGCATATGATTAGTTCTGCAGATTCTCGTCATGTCGCTGCATTGTTTCTGTTTTGCTCCTGATGGTGGAATAATCCTTTTATTTCTGAATGTTACATATCACAACCTGTCCTCACATTCCCTAATATCTCTCTGTGTTATTAGGATGATTCCCAGTGATAGGTCACTGGTTCTAATCGAGGAGCCACCATGAAGATTTCCCAAGAAAAGACAAACAGCATCATCCAGCTCATCAATTGCAGTCTTGCGGCCAAGAAAATTGCCAAACTTCATATGTGAGCGCCAAGACAGCTGGAAGGATATGAAATGAAGTCCGTCCATCCATTCAGAAGCCAAGACGTGGGCGTCCGGGCAAAATATCGGAGCCAACAAGTCGGCTCATCCCAAGGTCTATCAATTCTGGAGCGACAAACCCGACAGTGGAGGCGGCTCGTACGCTCCATAATAGTGAGATCACAGACGTCCATGCGAGCACCCTGCGACGCGTGTTACACAAGTCTGGAATGGTGGCCCGAAAAATGGTGAAGAAGCCTCTACTTCAATATCATCATGAGAAGCGTCGGGTTAAGTTTGTAAAAAAAAGTACGAAAAGTGGACAGGAGAAGATTGGAGCGATAAGTGAGTATCTTACAAGACGGGTTACTTCGTGTACTCGAGTACTATGGGTATGAAAAGGACGACAGAGTGTTCTATCAGGACAACGACACAAAGCATACAGCGAGATTGGAGAAGAAATGGGTCAATGACCATGAAGTAGAGGGGCTGGATTGTCCTCAGTCCCCAGACCTCAACCCAATCCAACACGTGTGGGTAGAGGTGAAGAATAAGCTGTATACAGTATATACCCCAGTGAGGCGACCACTGTGCACCAACTGTGGGAACGCGTACAAGAGATCTGGGTTCAGATGTCGGTCGAGGTACAGTTAAATTCAGGCCGTGGTGAAAGTCAAAGGTGGATTTACAAAATACTAACAAAATAATAAAAAATACAATTTAGATTTTTAGGAGAAAAACAGTCACAATGCAGCGACATGAAGAATCTGAAGAACTAATCATATGCTAAATAGTCGCAAGTCAAATGTATGTATGAGATAGCCAAGATGATTGTCTATAAAATGATGGAGGTCTCTCGTTCGAAGCAATAGTGAATGGTGAATTATGGAGCCTGAAAGTCAAAAGCTCAAAACATTGTTACCCTCGTCAGTGTATATGCCATGTTCCCTATCTATGGAGAGCTACATTCCTGATGGGAAATATGGCATTAATATCTCCTACCTGAGACGTCCAGATGGGTAGATATCCGGAATGTTGAGCATCTCTTAATTTTTAGACCCTAGGCACATCCAATGACCAGCCCCCATATAAACCCTCGAGGAGACGTATGTGGATGTGGCTTTCATCTAATAAAATCAGAGTTTGTGTTTTTGTCATTATCAGTCTCAGAAGACAGTTCTGTCTTTGGTTCTGTATCATTTCCCTAAAAGAAGAGTTCCTCTCCACTACGATCTGCGCCATTTCCGTAACATCAGGCTTAGTACTTTTCTTTTGTTATTCCCTTTTATTTTATGTGATTGTATATGCTGTATTGCTTTGTTCCTATTTTATAACATCTTTGTATACTTTTATAAACACCGCCTAATTTTCAGATTAAATGTATAAAACTTCTTCTTGGTCTATAAACTGCACCCCTGAAGCCGTACGCTACCTGTAACAGGTGTCCAATCAGCCTGTGCAAACGATTGGTGGCAGCAGAAAGTTCCCTATGTTAGTGCGGAGTTTGACAGTGATCATACCGGGGTATGTATATAATATATATATATATATATATATATATATATATATATACATACACTACTCATAATAATAAAGGGAACACTCAAATAACACATCCTAGATCTAAATGAATGAAATATTCTTTGAATACTTTGTATACTTTGTTGTGTAATCACACAAAAATCATCATGGAGGGCTGGATTTGGAGAGACCCCCAAAATGAAAGTGGAAGCAAGTGAAAATGAAATTCAAAACAAGACAAAATTAAAGTGAAAACAAGTCAAAATGATGCTCAGTATTGTGTGTGGCCTCCACGTGCCTGTATGACCTCCCTACAATGCCTGGGCATGCTCCTGATGAGGCGGCGGATGGTCTCCTGAGGGATCTCCTCCCAGACCTGAACTAAAGCATCTGTCAACTCCTGGAAAGTCTGTGGTGCAACGTGATGTTGATGGATGGAGCGAGACATGATGTCCCAGATGTGCTCAGTTGGATTCAGGTCTGGGTAACGGGCGGGCCAGTCCATAGCTTCAATGCCTTCATCTTGCAGGAACTGCTGACACACTCCAGCCACATGAGGTCTGGCATTGTCCTGCATTAGGAGGAACCCAGAACCAACCGCACCAGCATATGGTCTCACAAGGGGTCAGAGGATCTCATCTCGGTACCTAATGGCAGTCAGGCTACCTCTGGCGAGCACATGGAGGGCTGTGCGGCCCTCCAAAGAAATGCCACCCCACACCATTACTGACCCACTGCCAAACCGGTCATGCTGAAGGTTGTTGCAGGCAGCAGTTCGCTCTCCATGGAGTCTCCAGACTCTGTCACGTCTCTCACATGTGCTGAGTGTGAACCTGCTGCCTGCAACATCCTTCAGCATGACCGGTTTGACAGTGGGTCAGTAATGGTGTGTGGTGGCATTTCTTTGGAGGGCCGCACAGCCCTCCATGTGCTCGCCAGAGGTAGCCTGACTACCATTAGGTACCGAAATGAGGTCCTCAGAGCCCTTGTGAGACCATATGCTGGAGCGGTTGGCTCTGGGTTCCTCCTAATGCAGGACAATGCCAGACCTCATGTGGCTGGAGTGTGTCAGCAGTTCCTGCAAGATGAAGGCATTGAAGCTATGGACTGGCCCGACCGTTCCCCAGACTTGAATCCGATTGAGCACATCTGGGCCAGCATGTCTCGCTCCATCCACCAACGTCAGGTTGCACCACAGACTGTCCAGGTGTTGACGAATGCTTTAGTTTAGGTCTGGGAGGATATCCCTCAGGAGACCATCCGCCGCCTCATCAGCAGTATGACCAGGCGTTGTAAGGCGGTCATACAGGCACTTGGAGGCCACACACAATGCTGAGCATCATTTTGACTTGTTTCCACTTTAATTTTGTCTTGTTTTGATTTTCATTTAGACTTTTTTCCACTTTCATTTTGGGAGTGTGGCGCCCTGAGGGTGCAGTCGCCACAGAGATGTTGCATCTCACCCAGCGGTGTGGCACCTGACTCTCAGGCAAGGAGGAAGCATTCCATTGACTCCAACCACTGCATCCATCACACATCATGCTAGCTGAGTGCAGACGGACCCTTCGGGAGGATGGTCTGACTCAGGCTGGTTAGAACAGGGTGTAGCTAGATGGGTAGGTGGAGCTTAGGCAGCACTTAGGCTGCGTGTGAGATAAGTTTCCAGTTTGAGCCAGGCAGTCAGTGTGTGGGTACTGGACTGTCCTGCTGCTCCTCTGAGTCCACCTCAGGGAGCCTTACTGAGAGAGAGAAAGGGTCCAGGGAAATACAGCAAGAGGAGCTGTGCCCCATCCTGAAGAAAGGAGGACCAGGCGAACATCGGGGAACGGTCCCTAGACTACTGGGAAAGTTCAGCTCCACTAGTAACACCGAGAACAGTGGGTCTCTTCAAGGGGCCACTAGCCACCATAATCTCACCGGGAGGAAGCTTAGGGGTCAAGTACGTCCAGGACTTCCGTACTGGGTGGCCTCGCAACCCACCAGTCCAGTCTGGTAACTTAAAGGGCCCAATACTCCCTCGTCCGAGGGCTCTGTGGTGGCGGGGTGCATGGAAGTCAGGAGAGTAGCACCTAGAGAAGAAGCCGGAAAGGAACATACTGAAAGGGGAGTCTTTGGAAGTGCGACTAACTTACCCGAGGGTTGCTGGACCACTCACTTGGAGGACACAGCGCCCGGCTGGCATCTGTATGTACAACAGACTGAGTAAACCCTTGAAACTGCAAAAGAACTGTTTCCCTGATTATTCCAGTGACGCACATTCCCCTTTGCTACATCCCTCCTGCACCATCGCTTTATCCTACTACAACCTGCCCTGGAAGGACTCCTTCTCACCTGTAGGAGACTTTACACCAAGCTGCACAACACCATCCTTCCCAGAGGACCTGCACAGCAGCGCTGGTCACCCTGACCTGATACTACAGGTGGCGTCACGAATCAACATACGAACACTAATCCCCTCTAAATATTCCCCTTTTTGGTGAGCGCCCAGGGCCACGGACCGAGCCGTGGCTGCCCGTGACATCCCCCATAGAAGTCGACAGGCTCGGTACCGAGTATCCCACTGCCCTGGTGGGCGACTCAGGGGTCTTTCCAAATCCAGGCCTCCATTGGTTCAAAAATTTGATTTCCATTGATGATTTTTGTGTGATTACTTTGACAGCACATTCAACTTTATACAGAACAAAGTATTCAATGAGAATATTTCATTCATTCAGATCTAGGATGTGTTATTTGAGTGTTCCCTTTATTTTTATGAGCAGTGTATATTCCATATGTTGGAATTTAAGGTATATACACCATACGCTCACCGTGAGAGTTTCCCAATAACCAACCCAGTAGTGAAAACAGCTGTGACCTCGTTCATCACTCCTCAATCAATTCCACTATTGTCCTGGTGATTGGAAGCAGTGGATTCTTAAGCCCCCGTCTCACATAGCGAGATCGCTGCTGAGTCACAAGTTTTGTGACGCAACCGCGATCTCCCCAGCGATATCGCTGTGTGTGACACTTATCAGCGACGATCAGCCCCCCTGCTGGGTATCGCTGATCGTCATCGAATGTCCTGGACATTTTTTTGATCGTTGGTCTCCTGCTGGCCAGCATGCATCGCTGCGTGTGACAGGCAGGACACCAGCGAGCTGGAGCTGGTAACCAAGGTAAACATCGGGTTTCTAAGCACGCGCGGCGCTCAGAAACCCGATGTGTACGTTAGATACCAGCGAGCTGGTGCAGGGAGCTGGTAACCAAGGTACACAGCGGGTTACTAAGCACCGCGCCGCGCTTAGAAACCCGATGTTTACCTTGGTTACCAGCTCCCTGCACCAGCGCGCTGGTATGCGGGTAGCTAAGCGATGTTACCCGCAGTGTTGCTGTCCTGATCGCTGCCTGTTTGGCAGCTCACCAGCGATCATGTAGCGACACACCAGCGATCCTGACAAGTTCATATCATTGTCGGGATCGCTGGTGAGCCGCTATGTGTGACCGGGCCCTTAGTTCTTGAAAAAACTGGTGGCAGTGAGATATCGGCATATCCTTCAGCTATTTTCTTTACAAACTGGAGGGATAGTGCAGAGCATTAGTGATCTGGTTTCAGCAATCATTTCTGTCACTAAGCGCTTGCACGGTCTCTGTGAGGATCAGACTCAGCGTTTGGTCACACCGGGGACTATACAGAACGTGTAGTAGTTACACTCCTCTCACCTCTGTTGTGTTTCCGTTCTATCTTTGGTTTGGAAATCATGGCTGCAGTTGTGTAGGCCTCTGACAAACAGCTGAAGAAGGAAGCCCTTGCTGCCATCTGTACGATGATGAGACAGATTGACTCCACTGGCAAAAACAGGCCGCAAATGATCACTGCGCTGTTGCAAAGACACTTGGAGTAAGTCGTCACCTGAGCCCTGATGAAGGGTGGTGAGCCAAGGCCTGGATGGTGCTGCTGCAGGGGTCCCACCTGTGAATGCAAGTCCCACCATTGACCAGTGTAGCATGGTCCCCCACCTGCAGAAGGCCTTATGGCAACTCAGCGCAGACGATTGTGAGGGAAGACTGAAGCTCATTGAGCAATACTAAGACCGAGAGACTGCAGCATGAGAGCAACAAGCTGAGAGGGAGAACCAGCTAGATTTAGCCTGGCTCCAATGGTTTTCATCCCCCCTCAGTACCACAAATCTGTGTTGGACCTGGATGCGGACCGTGATAATTTCCTTGCAGTCTTTGAGATACTCTGCAGGCAGTACCTGCACAGTGGATGAGGTATTTAGCTCCAAGACTGACAGGCGCAGCCCTAAAGGTATTTGTAGCTCTACCTAGAGAGCAGGCAGGAGACTGAAGCCATCAAAATGACCCTGATAAAAGAGATTACCCTCACACCCAAGATGTACTGGTGGACGTTCTGAAAGATCCAGCTTGGTCCTCGGGAGATCTACACTGCCCTGTCTGACCACCAGGGGTTTGCCATGTAGCAGTGGACAAGTGGCTTGTCTGCCACCACTGTGGAGGCCAAAAAAGACTTTTTCCTGATGGAGCAGTATCTGAACGTCTGGCAACCAGAGGTGCAACAGTTCGTTCTGGACTGGGAACCTAAGGACACGGCTTAAGCAGCGAGCATAGCAGACTCCTATGTGGCCAATCGAGAGCCGTTGCCCGTGCCAAAGGCCAACCACTCATCCTGCTGCCGCTGCTGAAGGCTCAGTAGTGGAGATTGCTACATCTTCCCACAGTAATCATGTCCCTGATTCCGCAGGTGTTTTGTCTGCAACCAGTCTGGACATATTAATACCACCTGCCCAGAGAGGCAGAAGTGGAAACTCATATCCTAGACCCAGGGGCCTAATGCATCTGTTCTTTTTGTGGATGGAGTGGTTGTGAGGGTCTGTGACAACATGTAGTCAGTTACTGCCTGCGATATGGTCACTGGGGGGCTCAAGGACATCGATGCAGAAAGAACCCTCATCCGCCCTGAATTGGTGTCCCCTGAAGACCTGCTACCTGGGAAGACCCTGACTGTCACCGGGATTAGTGGTGTTCACCGACCTTTGCTGATGGCCCAGGTTTTCCAAGACTGGGATGCCAGGAGGGAATTGAGGGATGTGGGGGGGGGGGGGAGTCCGAGAACCTCCCACAATTGTTTATTAGGGACAGACATGGGACGTTTGGTTGTTCAATACATCCCTGACAACCCTCCCTGATCCGGTACGTCATGCGATTCAGATGTTGATAATGGAGATGTCAATGTTATGTATGAAAATGTGTTTCATCTGTGAGACAGTGAGAGTATGTGTGTTGAATGGGGTGTACATTTCACCTAGATACTTTGCTGACTGGTATAAGGGAAATGTATGGCTTTGTAAACCTAGTGGTAGAGAAAGGTCACTACACCTTACATTCAGTACACACTTGCAGCTCAGGCCTGAAATCACTCAGGTGTTAATTAGGAGACCAGAAGTAGGTGTCTGCGAACACAGACAGAGAGCTCGCTTAGTCTGGACAAGGAGTCCAGGCACAAGAAGGAGTCTCCAGGAGTATGAGCTGTCTCAGTCTCGGTGCTAGATGTACCCCGGACGCAGGAGTAGTCTCTGTGAGAATCCATGCGGATAGCTGCTGAATAGGAGGGGAGCTCTCTCAAGTCTGGACGTTGGATATACCTTTAGACACAAAGAGGAGCCTCTGCGAACCTCCATGCTGGTAAATGCTGAACATATGTGTTGTTTTGGGGACAGGCTGTTAGTCTGGTCCCGGATAGATAGGGAAATCTATCTAAGTGTAGTAAGTGGCTGGACAAGCCCAGGTCCTATGTTTATGATTTGGTTTTGATTATGTTCTGTTTGCTGTGGACTTTAATAAAACTGGTTGCGGCCAGTTTTTACCAGAACTGCTGTCTGTGAATGAACTGTTTCCGTGCCACTCCGTCTACCCGGACGGCGATCCCAGAGCTATATACCCTGAAAAGCTTACAATTGGTGGAGAATGCGGTCAGCACAGTGGCGAGAGACAGCAATAAAAGGTGAAGTCTGTTGAAGCAGCAGCAGAGAAAGAAAAAAAAAAAAGTGTGTCAATAAAGGAGAAACGTCTGTTGGAGCAGTCTTAAAGAGACAGTGGCCCTAATAGAGTTTGCAGAGAAAAAAAAAAGTGTCTGCACAGCAAGGCTGAATTTTCTGTGGAAAAGACTGTGGAGTGTGTATGTCTTGAGTGAAGACTGCCGTTGTTGAGACAGAGAAGTCTGACAGCATGGATGACAGCATGGAGGCGCTGTTTGAACAAATGGCGCAAGTTAATGTGCAACATAAGACTGCCGTGGTTGAGACAGATAAGTCTGGCAGTATGGAGGAGCTCGTTGAGTACCTGGTCCAGGCCCAGCGGAGCATGCAGCAGAGCATGGAGCGGCAGCGCCTGCAGCACCAGCAGCGCATGCAGCAGGCCCAGCAGCAATTCCTGCAGCAGCAGCAGCAGGAGAATAACCGGTTGTTTTTTGAGCAGGTTGCAGCACTACAAAAGACTTGCAGCGCATCGTCCCAAAGTAATGTTGCAAAGTCACCTGCATTGTCCGCTGTAAAGAAGACGGTAAGACGGTCCCTGAAAAAGATGACACCTCGTGACGATGTGGAGGTATATCTCACTAGGTTTGAGGGACTGGCAGAGAAGGAGAATCTGCCCCTATCTGAATGGGCCATGATGGTCGCACCCTATCTGATTGGAGAACCCCAAAGGGCCTATGCTGACCTGAGCGAGCAGGACAGCCAAGACTATGCCAAGCTGAAAGCGGAGATTCTTGCCCGGCTGGGTGTTACGGTGGCAGTCCGTGCCAGAGGAGTCCATGACTGGAGATGCAGTTGGGAGTCTGCCGTCGGCAACCCTGCTCATGGGGGAAAGGGGGTGATAGTGGACCGCTACACCCGCGCACGTCCTCCTGAGGTACAGCCGGAGGTCGGACAACGAGACCACCAGGACGCCACTCGTCTGGTCAGCCTGAGGGAGAGGGCCTCCGCTACCAAAGGCTGCCTCCGTGACCAGCCGTCTGAGAGGTCGTCACTTCAGAGTTCCTGGACGCCGAACTCTCCCGGTAAGAGCGTTCCAGCTGTTGGGGACATGGGGTGTGCTGATAAGCGGGTTCAGGCCCGAGGGGACATATGGGTGGGAACGTGTGATGGACAGTGTTGGAGATGTCGTGAAATTGCAGTCAACTGTCCAATAGAGGGGGAGCCTATGTGTTGTGATGTTGGCGGATCCCTCTCTCCCTGCGCAGAGCCTGTGTGTGTGTCCACCTCAGCCGAAGAGACTGGACCACAGGGGTCCCCGGTGGTTGTAAATGACTGCCCAGCACAGGCCCACAATGCTAGTGGGCCGTTAAACTTATGTGATAATGATGATGATGATGATGATAATGATAATGATGATGATGATCATGATAATGATGATGACCATGATAATGATGCTGATGCTGATAATGATAATGATGATGATCATGATAGTGATGATGATACTGATCATAATCATGATAATGATATTGATAGTGATGATGACTGTGATAGAGATGAAATTCCTTTGCAGGTGATGGTGGGAGACGAGGATGGTGGTTCTCGGGAACCGAGTGTCCCTGACTTACCTGTGTCCTGTGACAATTTTGAGAGTGAACAATGGCGAGACCCCACTCTTAAAACGGCACAGGAAAATATAATTGTTCTAAATGAGGTTTCCCAAGAGCCTGGCTCTGAGGAGAGGTTTCCTCATGTTGCCATAAACACTCACCTGTTGTATAGGGACACTGAAGTCCAGGGAGAGGTCGTGAGCCAGCTCCTAGTACCTGAGCTATATAGAAGTATAGTGCTGGGGGTGTCACATAGTCACATACTTGAGGGACCACCTGAGGGAAACCAGGGACCAGATGGTGAAGTTAATGTTGTGGATGACATGTTAACTAAGGTTCCAGATCAAGATGTGAATGAGAATGAATTGTATAACCCTGACAGTGAGCAGGATGTGAATGAAAATGAAGTGTATAACCCTGAAAGTGAGCCAGATGTGGCTGAGAAAAAGGGGTCAGACAGGGATAGTGGTAGTGATAGTGAATCATCTGATGACAATCAAGCAACCAGTGCAAATGAGGAAGGCATGGTAGCAGAGGAGGTTGAGAGTCCTGAGAGGAAGGCTGATGCTGACCTTGCAGCCGGACAGAAGATGGCATCTGAAGATGTTTTACAGTTGGCCGGTTCCCTGGCGAAGACTAAGGTGAAAGGAGGAGAGCTGAGCTTTAAAGGCAGGACTCTGAAACTGAACACAGCCCAAGTAGATGCTGTTGGAAATGTGAAGTTACCAAGGTATGGTGTGGATCTGTATCGTGCCAAGGACTCTGAGAGGGATGCTGCAGAGGTGGAAAAAGCCATAGAAGTGGTAGTCACCAAGCCAGATGCCTCATCAGAAGCTGAGGTCTCAAGTGAAGCTGTGAGGAACAAGACTGAAGATATGGGGACTGACTCTGTCCAGGAATCTGTTTCTGCCGAAGACAGCGGCGTGGACGGGTTACGGTTCGGATCAGTAGCTGCAACTCGTGAAGCTCAGGCTGGAAGTTCGGCGCCCGGAGCCCCAGCGGTGTTCCCGAGTGACACCAAGGATCTGGATAAGTCACAAGATGAGATTTTGAGACATCAGGCTGGCATTGGTGAGCTCAAGCGCACTTTCATGGAGTCTACCTCGGAGCCACGTCCCAACAAATGGGAAAAGCGATGTGTCACTCCGTTGCCGCTGCAGACACACGGGAGCTCAGATGGGATGCAGAACGTGGTGGAAGAGAAGAATCCGGCGGGTTCTGAGTATACAGATGCAGCTATCAAGGAGAACTTGAAAGCCAGAATAAATGGAAATATTGGAGACCATAATGATGTGACTGAAGAGGTAGAATGTAAGACTGACGGTAGGGCTTCTGAGCATGTTCTACCAGAAGAGCCTGAAGAAGGGGCCGAAGACATAAAGGACGTCCAACAGTTACCAGATGAATTGATGACTTCTCAGAAAAAACTCCAAACTGTGATGAAGGAGTGTGATGAAAGCCATGAGCATCTTCGTGAGAAGGTCAATGAAGTAAAAGGAAGGATACAGGGAATCTCTTCGTTGCAAGAGCAAATGCTGCTCAATAAGTCTAAGGCTCTATATAAGAATGCTGTTGTCACGGTAGAACATTACAATTCAGCTGGAGACTTAGCGGATGAATTATGTGTACTGCAAAAGAAAAACGATCAGCTCCTTCTATAGTGCCAATCATTTGAACAGTGTAGCTTAAAATGGTCAGAGACCATGGCAGAGGAGCTTAAGGTCTGTGAAATAGACTTTATGAGTCAACCGATATCCAAGAAAATAGATATGCTAAAGAGGGTTCAAGGGGAACTAGAGAAAAGTGAAAAACCCCCTATACCTTCTGTGATAGTTGGTGACACATGGTCAGTGCACCAAGGACAGGAGGTACGTGAGTTTCTGAGGAAGAGTCAGCAGAAGTGTTCTGATGTGCCGGGTCGTACTTCTCTGGCCAGGCACTATATCGAAACTGAGCCCGGCCCTAAGGTCAAGATGAAACCGTGCAGGATACCCGAGGCCCGCAGAGAGCATAGGCCTGGGAGGGTACAGGGTAGTGCGGATGCTTCAGATGAAGAGAAAGCTGATGTTGGCTATGGCTCAGGTGAAGATACAGATGACAGTAGTGAAGATGAAGCTGATGAGGGCCATGACTGGTCCAGAGTTCACTGTCTCCTTTGGATTGTTGACCAGCCCTCCGGTCTGGATGACCAGCCCTCCGGTCTGGAGAAGAGGGGGGGGATATGTGAGACAGTGAGAGTATGTGTGTTGAATGGGGTGTACATTTCACCTAGATACTTTGCTGACTGGTATAAGGGAAATGTATGGCTTTGTAAACCTAGTGGTAGAGAAAGGTCACTACACCTTACATTCAGTACACACTTGCAGCTCATTCCTGAAACCACTCAGCTGTTAATTAGGAGACCAGAAGTAGGTGTCTGCGAACACAGACAGAGAGCTCGCTTAGTCTGGACAAGGAGTCCAGGCACAAGAAGGAGTCTCCAGGAGTATGAGCTGTCTCAGTCTGGGTGCTCAATGTACCCCGGACACAGGAGTAGTCTCTGTGAGAATCCATGCGGATAGCTGCTGAATAGGAGGGGAGCTCTCTCAAGTCTGGACGTTGAAGGTGCCTTCAGACACAAGGAGGAGACTCTGTGAAACTCCATGCTGGTAAATGCTGAACATATGTGTTGTTTTTGCTCAGGCTGTTAGAGTCTGGTCCCGGATAGATAGGGAAATCTATCTAAGTGTAGTAAGTGGCTGGACAAGCCCAGGTCTTATGTTTATGATTTGGTTTTGATTATGTTCTGTTTGCTGTGGACTTTAATAAAACTGGTTGCGGCCAGTTTTTACCAGAACTGCTGTCTGTGAATGAACTGTTTCCGTGCCACTGTAAGGTTCTGTGTACATGTTCCTGAAACTCAGTTTGTTCGTCAGCCATTTTGCTTTCTGTCTTGCTGCAGCTATCTTGCCCTCAGTCAAAATGGAGTTTCCAGCTTGCATGTTCCCGCCCTGATTCTCTCCTTTTGCTTCTTAAGCAGCCACAGCTGAGCAATCAGTGCTTCAGAATCTAGCCTGCAGTGAACCTGTGACCTGACTCCTAAAGCCTTGGACCTTGTACTCCAGCTATTCCTACTGAGGAACTCTGAAGCACTTGTGGACTCTGAACCCTGCTCTTTGAAAGACCCACGTTTGCATGGACTTACGGTAACAGAGAAGAAGATGCTGAACCTGTTGTGGAGAGTGATTGCTGAGCTTAGATTACTCTGGCCTGCTGTGTCTCCTGCTTCTGTGTCTGCAAACTGTGTGACTATTTTTGCCAACTTGTATGAAGTAATACAAGACTTTCTATATCAAACCTGTGTCTCATGTATTTTCATCGCACCCAAGCACAAGACGCTATATGAACTGTACTACATACATTACAAGATTCTGAAGCCAAAACGTTAGTGTCTGCTGGGTCTGGAAAGGCTGTGTCTGCTGTAACTGTGGATATCGGATGTCCGGTTGTACTTTCTGTGATGACAGTGGTTGTGACTTCTCACAACCATTCCAGGTGAGCAATTCCCTTAAGTGTTTTTTTTCTGCAGTGTTACCACAGGTAAACACTATTGTTTTTTTTTTTTTTCTCTTTTCTCTTTTTTGTCTGCTGTAACTGTGGATATCAGATGTCCGGGTGAACTTTCTGTGATGATAGTGGTTGTGACTTCTCACAACCATTCCAGGTGAGCAGTTCCCTTATTTTTTTTTTCTCTCTGCAGTGTTACCACAGGTAAACACTATTGTTTTTTTTTT